>QXVX01008347.1:0-11817 GCA_013436065.1 Halocynthia aurantium
ACTGTCTGATATATATAGATATACAGATAGGTATACTCAGTGGCGGTTCCGTTTATAAGGGCTACAGAGCTGCAGTTCCGCCAAAAACTGACAGACAGGTGAATGACTAAGTCAACCTCACACTAGAATAATATGAAACTAACAACTATGTCATAACAAAAAGCCTTTCATTCTTTAACGGATGTTTCATTAGAATGAGGATGGTGTAGTTAGCCTTGGTGATATAATAATACCCTTGTGCGAAGAAGTTCGCATTACCTCCATTCTATTTTTCCATGGGTATACATTAACTACATGGGTATACAATAACAGAAAGTATACATTAACTAGAAACTGCTTGTGTAGAGGCTTGGGAAAATCAAAGCCTTGCAAAGGTTCCCGATAGTTTCAACTACAGGTCTACTCGCTTAACGACCATCTCATTTAACGTCCGCTCATGCTGATAACGACTGCCAAACTAAGCCCGTTCGTTACGATTAAGACCATTAGATCTAACCTTTGCCAATTCATTTATTCGGATAATTAATTCAATATAAAACGGATACTTCGTAATATCTAATAAGATTTTCGGCCGTTGGAACAGAACTACGTTGTTAAATTACATGTGTATATAATCCACTGGTAAACAATAAAACAATATCTGAATACATTTTTCTGGTCGTTTAGCGAGAAGTGCCTATACTGCAATATATCTGTACTGGAATAATTATAGAATACAAGACCAGAGAATATGGGACAAGTTAGTTAAGAGACAATGATCCATGGCTTAGAACAAAGAACTCCGGTTAGAGGCCTTTGCGGATCATAATTGTAAAAGCCTTTATTTTTAATGTCAAGCCACAGAGCCGTGAATGATGAATCCGAAACAGGGAGACCGATCGACCACTGCGGTATGGATACAGGTGTCACTCCATCAGAAAGTACCGCGACTTGTGTCTAAACAGAGAAATTACTTTGTCGTAATGATGTGTTACAATGTATTGGAATTCTTATTTCTTACAATATAATATTATGTAATATAGGATGACATTTGTCATTGCAAAATAATTGTATCGATATACAATACGCCCTCACCTATCGCGCGGGAAAACTTTTAGCGCTTATACTAGTACTATACGGCACAGCATTTATCGTGAATAAGATACATATGATATGTATTATATGAAAATTTGCGATGTAGTGAAGCCGCGAAAAGTGAACCGCGATATAGCGAGGGATGACTGTATAGAGATTATTATACATGCAGACATTTGGGCGCCAACTGATGAGTTTGACTTAGAAACCAAAAGCAGGTGAATCTGGCTCTGGGCACAAGGAAACCACAACTATTTTCCCACTCACTGCTTTCTCGCTATGGAACTTACGAGCCTAAAATATATTTACCATTGGATCATAGGACAATGCAACATAGAAATCGTCCAAATGAGGGCTAGATATTCCCGTGAGATATTTCATTATTTCTTCATAATCTTCTGGTATGACGTCTGCAATTGTGAACCCAAGAGTTGTGCAGTACTGCTTGGCTTGGGGTAAATTTCTCATGTCGCTATATAAAAACCCTTTGTAGCATGTACCACGTAGTAGCAATCCATCGCATTCATCTACAACAAAATACGATATTCAGAATAGCGATGCAATTACTTTACAAATAATTACAAGCTCTTCGATTTACGAAGCATTCTTCGATTTACGAGTGAGTTCCGTTCCTGAAATCACTCGTAAATCGAAAATTCGGTAATCGAAGCGCATTGATACTAGGTTACTTGAAGATATGTGTGAAGCACCACAAGCTGCTACGGCTACTATTTCTTCATTATGCTATTCAAAATAATTCACACTGTTCAATCTTCTGCGCTACAGCTCCTGTATTATTTTTATCTTTACAGCATTACAACAAAGCAATGAGCTTAAGCTCCGAAGTGAGAAATGCTCATTGGATTCTCTAAACGTGAATAACGTACCAGTAATGACTGCTGCGTTGACCATTCCAGCAAAAGCAATGCAAAGTAGCAAGAAGAAGATAGACATAATGATTTAACAGAGATGTAATACAATTCTGAAATATACAATGAGCATTTAGTTAAAACGTATGTTTAACTTTATTTGGGGGCATGATAGCATGTGGTACCACATTTTGGGGGGTCCGGGTTATAATAACTGGTGAGGTTATACTCTTTCTTCAATAATTCTTAGTTGAACAAGCTGAATTAAAGACAAGGTCAAATTAAAGACAAAAAGAAAAAAGACTTTTGCCTACAAGTGAAGTTGAGTAGATTCAGGTTAAATATCCTCGACTTTACTCTTATATAGTTAAAAAGAAATATAGTGTAGTACATACGGTAAGTTACATTATAATAAATAATCTTTTCAATATTCTTATTCTCAAATTACCGTTTAAGGAGAACGTTTAACATGAAATAATTATTGTTTCCATATAGTTATGCCAAAAACTTTTGCGCTCGCCCACACCCTCGGTCTGGCTACCTGTGTAGATGTGTACCCCAACTAACTGTCCAATATAATAAAATGATCTTTTCATTCTTCCATATATAGAATATTAACTGGGTTGGTATTAAGCAGAAAAGGAAGTGATATCAATATAAAGTCAGTCGTCGGAATAATTCTCACGTCCTAGATATAGTAATCGGGTTATATGAGAACGGATATACGAATATGTAAAACATCATAAAGAGTACAGAAATCGTTATATATCAACCCTCAAGTCCTTGTTCAAAAATCAGAAGATTCTACTAGCGTGGGAAATTCATAACCGAAGTCATTCGTATACAGGTATACAGTATACTTTCCTTGTACTTTCCTCGTTGTAAAAACCTTTGTACCACAAAGTACAGTATATCTACAACGGAATAGAATATTCAACATAACAATGCCTTGGAGGCACAGTTGATACAGGTGATTGTTTCCTTAGAAGTACAATTTGTTATTCGTACTTGCATCAGTAGGATCAGTAACGGCTCGTCCATAAGGGGTCCTGAACCAAGCAACAATGAGCTACATTCTGTACAGCTCAAAAGTCCTTCGATGAGTGAGTGAACTCAGTGAAGTATTTAAATAAACTTTTCTTACATTAAAAATGAAATAGGGCTTGCAGTCGCCTCATTCTATTATCCATCGCCACTTAATATGAGTGAGACTATTGTCTCTCAATAGAAGAGACTATTAAGCGTACACTATTTTCGCTCCGCCTTCGACTCTACCTTTTATCGCTAAAATAAAATAAGAAATATATACCTGCACAACCGAATAAATTTCCAATGTCAATATTTTGCGAGGTCATCGCCTTTGTGCAATATTTTTGAACAATATACAGTATATGAGATACCAGCTATAATTGGATCGGACCTTCATCGTAACCGAAGATCGTCGGTTACTCGGCTTCGTCGCTACTGGGTCTGGTTTACAAAACAAGCGTCTCAATTCCTTGTTCAATAATGAGAACATTCTACTACCGTGGGAAATTCACAACCGGGAGCATTCGTATACACTATACAGTATACTTTCCTACTCAAGTCGTTGTATAACAACC
Source organism: Halocynthia aurantium (assembly GCA_013436065.1). NCBI lineage: Eukaryota > Metazoa > Chordata > Ascidiacea > Stolidobranchia > Pyuridae > Halocynthia > Halocynthia aurantium. The sequence continues at coordinate 3,548 of QXVX01008347.1, forward strand.
CTTTGTACCTCAAAGTACAGTACATCTACAACGGAATAGGATATTCAGCAAAACAATGCAATGGCACTGGGAAAAGGATATAGCTTTCGATACGTTGGTAAATGTTTAGTTGACGATAGCAAAAGAAATGTGATACTGGCGTCATACAGAACTGTAACAAAAAAGCTTATTACATTACAGACAATAGCTTAACAAATGAAACTTCGAAACTTTGAAAATTTACTAATCAAGAGAAGAAATGCCAAATGTTTCCTGAGCATATGCCGTAAGACAATTAGGCAATGCGCGGGTGTGTTTTTTTGACTTTGGATAGGTCTATTTGTCTTTGTATTAATATATGTTACGGAGGAAGAATGTACATTTGAATATAAGTTAGAGCTTCCCGTGTTGGTCATGATTCGCGACGGACTTTTTTATTTTTTGGGGGATTCTTATTGGCGGCATTTGGAAAATCCAAGGTCGCAATCAAAGGTGTTCAAAAGCTTAGTAAAATATGTACTTATTGATTGATTTCATTTATGTATTTTACTTGCATGACAGAATATATGTAAATTACAGTCAAAGGAGAGTAAGATAAAAAACTGAAACGTAGGATTATTTAGTCGCTGGTGAATAAACTTTTATGACAAAAAATTAGATGAGATTTCGATCATGCAGAACTGAGTTGAATAAATTATGACCCGAGAACTTGTGAAAGTGGAAAGCTCGTTAGTTCGAAGCAAATTACTAACCGTAGTTTGAGCTATTTGAGCATTTATTTCAACAAGCCTTTCAATTGCCTAATCAAATCTGACTAACCGGAATTCATAGCAATCCGTCGCCGAGGTAACGAGTTGTATTTGACATACATTTTTTCACAGATTTCATGCGTTATGGAAATTTCGTTTGTCACTAAATACATTGAAATTAAATATAGTCTACCAGCAGATAAAGTGGACCTACGTATTGGGCCTCTAACAGCTGTGATCGACAATGCAAGTGGTCTAGTTACTGATCTGGTTAGCAATGGAACATACGATCAATTTCTGTTCCTATGCAAAGCAGCAGGGACAGCAACGCTAGTGGGCGGCTTGACAGTAGTCGCTATAAAGCATTTATGGCCTTATATTCGAGTAAATACAGTGTACGGAGGATGTTTGATCGTCGAGATAGATGTTCCTACAAGCCATTCACAAAAATTTGAAAATATGGTGGGATCCGGGGAAATGAGGGAAGGCTTGAACAAAAAGCTGGGAAACATGACTGAATTTTTCAAAAACTTGGTATCAGACGAACGGCTACTTCCTGCGGCATTGGAAAATGTATCCATTGACTCTCTTTCATTGTAAGTAACAAGGGATACGATACTATGACACGGGGCTCATTCGCATTTAATGTGCGCTTCTTCGTATTACTATTTTTTTCTGTTCTATGAAACTAATAACGTAACTCTCCAAGCTTTATGATATATACCTGACATAAAGTAATAGTGCATCATAAGCTTAAAATTCATTAGACAAGATTCTTGGTTTAAGTAATCAATTTCTCCAAACACGATTAAATATCATTCATATTTAATAAATGGGCGCAAGTAACAGATCAGGGATACCTAAACATTAAGCATTACATGTTCACAGTTACGGAGAGGGAAAAATAAACACTCTACATCTACACGTCAAACTACTTGACCTTGGAGGCACAGTTGATACAGGTGATTGTTTCCTTAGAAGTACAATTTTGTTATTCGTACTTGCATCAGTAGGATCAGTGATGGCTCGCCCATAAGGGTCCTGAACCAAGCAACGATGAGCCACATTCTGTACAGCTCAAAAGTCCTTCGATGAGTGAGTGAACTCAGTGAAGTATTTAAATCAACTTTTCTTACATTAAAAATAAAATAGGGCTTGCAGTTGCGCCATTCTATTATCCATCGAGCCGCCACTTAATATGAGTGAGACTATTGTCTCTCAATAGAAGAGACTATTGAGCAGTTGTGAGTCTATTGATGCAAGTCACGGTCGAGTTTCAAACTAAGCAGATTTATAGTTATAACAACCTTAATATACATTTCAGATCGGGTCACGGAGAATGTTAAAGTCAAAAATAACAGCTTGAAACCGTATAGATGGATTGACATCAGTTTCGATAAACCGAAGACATCCGAAGAACCGGAGAGTTACCAGATCGTCGCAATTTCTGAGGACGGATTGAGGCGATCGCTTTGCATTCAAGCTGACAGGACAATGATTGTTTTCAAACACCTAAAATCCGACACCACATACGAATTTGTGGTATTCGCAACTTTTCCGGATAGAAGAAGTTACATAGCAACGTCTCCTAGCATAAGGACGGTATCGAGTAAGTTGTGGTAAGGATATATGCTGGAATACAGATTTGCAATTCCTAAAATTCTACTTCATATTTCAGGAAATCGCACAGAGCACAGATCAATATTTCAGTTTTCAAACGTCACTGGGACTATCAATTTACCTAATTTGAATCTATCGGTCATGAACGGTAAGTGAAGAAAATATTTATCACTCGGCAATGATTGAAAGTTAAGCAATATGTTCTATTTTCAGAGCCTGGAAATAGTTCGAAAGCCAGCAGTAATCTGACCGAAGGTGATAACATCATTATTTTCACCAAACGGTAAAATTTAGCAGAGATTTGAAACTACTTGTCTTTATGTATAGGTTCCAAGCCAAGGAACACCAAAATTACCAAAAAGCCACACAAAACGAGTGACGCCACTGATGTATTAATTCAATGGGATGTGCCTTCTTTCGATCTTGACGACTATCTTATTGAATATTTCTTGGTAACTATCACTACAAGTGATAAACTGGAGATAGCCGAGGATAAAAAATACTTCGAAGAGGGCAATATAACTTACTACGCCGGGCCGTTTAACTTGAAATCAGCTGAAAGTTACGATGTCGCAGTAAAAACGTTTTACGAAGATGTAGAAGATAACTACAAGCTCCACACATCCGATCAAAGCGAGATAGAGATTAATTCAGGTAACTTTGTTAGGTTGATAGAGAATATTACCATATGACATTTGAAAATTCGTTGCGGGATGTTTTGGCGACGGATATTAAAACTAATAAATACATGTTTATTAACTATATTTATGAGATTCCAACTCTTTTTGGAAAGCATTTCCATTCAGTAATTTGTACAATAATCAGGTAATCATAAATTAATATATGACACAAAAATAAAACAAAATAACAGACGAAAAGAACTCTTTTTGTGGATTTGAAGAGGGTTCGAAAAAACGCGGTTCAAAAATATCTGCGAAAAGTCCAAGTCAACCGAAAAGACGCAAAGAGAGACAAAAGTCACAATTTGAAGGTATTTAGCTCTTATGTATGTTAATGGTTATTTTTTATGTCTGGTTATTTTTTAAAACAAATAAATATTTCCACGTACACACCTCATAGTCATACACCTGTTCTAATTGTATCTGTTTCAACTTTAAAAAAATGGGGTTACCGAGTCTAAATATATCATTGATTTAAAAGAATCATTATCGTTTTATTTCAAGGAATGGTGCCGGCTAAAGATGGTGTGTATTTTAACAGCGATAAACGCCTTGCAGACAAGAGCAATGTTTTCAGAGGAAAACTCACATCAGCGGCCCAAACAGAAGATATTGTTGTAAAGGTAATCAGGGTTAGTAAAAGTCTAAAAGAGAAAAACGAAAGAGAGGTGGAAATACTTCAGAAAGTAAACGAACACCAAAACGTTGTGACCTATCGGAAATCAAATTTTTTCTTTTTCGAAAATAATGAATCGATTTTCATTGCAATGGAGAGGTGTGATGCGGTCAATTTATACGAGAAATATTCCAACAGGGAGGGAACAGGTCAGATATACGCACTGGATGAGAAAGTAAAAGATCTTAGTGGCATTTGCAAAGGATTGCAGCACATTCACGAGAATGATATTCTTCATCGGGATCTCAAGCCTCATAACATACTTTTCAAAGGGGATACTCCGAAGATATGTGATTTCGGTCTCAGTAAAGAACTTCAGAGAGGAAAATCCAGGACGGTACTTTCCAATCAAAACATTGGGACTCAAGGATGGACGGCACCAGAAATCCTGCAGCAGACAGGATCCGAAACCTCTAAGAGCTGTGACATTTTTTCGACTGGCCTTATATTCTACTTTGTCCTGAGCGGAGGAAAACACGCATTTGGTGAAGTTGAGTTCCGACGAGATACTAATATCGCTGATGGTGTAGGAATGTGTCTGGATGGGATAAAAGATTTACCAGAAAGCGAAATCATTCGATCTCTTATCGCAAAGATGCTTAATCCGGATCCAAATCAGAGGCCAACAATTGAAGAAGTTCTCAATGACCCCTTCTTCTGGGATGCACCAAGAAAACTTCGCTTCTACGAAAATGTTGTCAAACACTACGCACAGCAAAAAACTCCCGCTCTCGATCCCGAGCCATGGAAAGGTGTAAATTGGACACTCAGCCTTAAGGAAATGGAGGAAATTCAACAAAAGCATGAAGGAGTTGACGAGAAGATGATGGAAAAAAGGGCTTCATTAGAAAAATATGATACGACAAGAATAGTAGACCTTTTACAGTTCATCCTCGACTGCAAGCAAGATCTACCTGAGGAATGGATCTGGAATTTCTTTTCCAAACGTTTTCCTGGGTTACTGCCGAACATCTACAATAGGATGAAGATGTTTAAAGAGCATGGTCCGAGTGACCAATACTTTTTAGAGGATTTAGCACATTTCTTATAAAGTCAGGAAGTCGCAGGTTAAGTCGAACATTTTAGCAAAGGTATCCTGTTATACTACTTTATTCACGGATTCCGATTGTACAGTATGTCAGTTGTTATTAGTTTTTGTAGCCTAGTAATTAATTCCTTTTTTTACGTAACCAATTTAGTTAGCATGGAAAAAAATACAAACAAAAACACACAGAAAAATATAAATAGCTATTAAAATCACAAAAATATATTCTTTTTTTTAATCATCACAAACAATTTTTTCACAACAATACGAGGACTTGTTTGCTTTAAGAGAAAGGTAATTACATAGGGGAACCACCCAGCCTTAAAATATACAAAAATTTATAGCTGTTCTTTTTGTTTTTTAATCAAAAACTGGAATTTCTTGAAGCTCAATTAATTTTATTTTTTCTAGCATTGTCTGTATGGTTTTGTGATTTCTTTTACTTCTAGTTTTTCAAGCTATTTTCAGGAGCATACGATACAATCTNTTTCAGGAGCATAAGATACAATCTATTAAATTTCAAGATTGAATTGTAAAAGGGGAACCAAATGTAACCATATGTAATCAAATGTAATCTTATGTAACCACATGTAACCATATGTAACCATATGTAACCAAATGTAACCATATATAACCAAATGTAACCACATTATATTCGTATATGTAATCATTGCATTGCATCATATATCCATGTATTCAATTTATGTATTTTAGAAACGATCTGCTTAATGACTTATATTCAAAACAAGATATTTGCCCGAACGTTGGTTTATACCACTTAAAAGGAAGTCTGTAATTTAAATTGTAACGTTTTAAAACTTGTCATTACAGCGGTATTTTTATGTTTGCTTGCCTGGACATTTAATGTCCATGATAATAAACTTGTGTAAAGTGTGATATAGAAAAATGTGTCATTGGATGCTAGGTATACTATATTCTAACAGAGATTTTCCGAAAGAATTCGCAGTTCCGAAAATATGCAACAGCTTATAGCAGTTACAAAAACGAGCACTCCTACTATTGAAATTGACTGAATATTCGGAGTATATCGAATTTATTAATGACGAGATGGTAGGAGGTAATATGACTATGTGGAAAGGATATAGGACGTATAAATAAGTGCAAAAGCAGATCAGAAATATTTATTTTTCATGACAAAGTAAGTCTTATCCGCAGTAGTATATAGCGTATACTATAGTATATAGCGTTTTTTTACTCGGTAACCGGGGTCCGCAGCGCGATTACAGGGGTCCAAAAAACATTAAGATTAAGTAGTTATATTAAGTAGTATAATTTGATCATCCCAACAAAAATCCTGGCTAAATCAGCGCTTAGGGGACCACAGCGAAAAAAGGCTGAGAAGCCCTGGCATCCAGTATGTATGAAATATACCGGATAAATTGTCGCATAAATTAAAATTAACAATGACAAGGTGAATTTGTATGAAACAACAAAATAAAACCACTACTAAAACTAAGTATGCCAAAATAGGAAGTCGAAAGTCGAGAATAAGCTTTAGTTTTTGTTGCTGAGTTTTACTGAGTAGCGGGCGATACATCATGAATGTAATCGCATGGTATAAAGGTTCGCTCATTCCCTCCGGACCTCCACAAGCGTTAGACATGCCCTTCAGTTTTATCTGGACAGTCGAAAACTTGTTTAGTATTTGTGGTGCCCTCTTTTTGTGTCGTGAGAATAATCCATTGGCAAATTTAACAGGAATAGGCACAATGTGCTCTAAGAAATTCAAATAACCAGTCTTATTGGGGAAAATAAAGAATAGGCATTATAACAATATTTTATGTAATAATATCGTTCGCTTTGGCCTCAACTACTCAATCCTGTAGGACAGTGGTTCCCAAACTATGGTGCGCGTACCACTAGTGCTACACGAAGGTCTCACAGGTGGTACGCAAGCAACTAACAGTGTTGGGCAAAAGTTTCGGAACACGTGTTTGAAGCAAAGTCTTTTACACGAAACAACCTCAACAGCAACATGTTGTTATTATTTTTGGATCAAATTGCATATTCTAGAATCTTTGTGTGCCGCAGCACACTAGTGTGCCACGAGGGATTACAGGTGTGTCGCGAACTTTGTAGGTGGTACGAGCACGCTGTACGAGATGTCAAAATGATACGCGAGTAGAAAAGGTTTGAGAACCACTGCAGCAGGACAAAATTCAGAATTTTTGTATTGGATTTGAGTTTTCAAAAAGAGATCAAGTGTTGAGTTGGAACAAGTTTGAAGTAGCTGGACGTCAGTGTCTCTCCATAAGAATTTTTCACTGATTGCTACAGATACTAGCGGTAAGCTAGGCCTGCCTATTATGAGGGGTCGAACAAACTCATCGGACCTCTATTAACAGATCATATATCATTCCGATATATGCACGGCTAGACAAACTATACTACAGTTCGTGGTGCTTAATATTCGCCGTTTTCTCTCAATTCGCCACCTAATTAAGTGCATTCTTATCATGTCCATGTGTTGTGTTTAGACTCTCGTTCCATGCAAGATAAATACATACAACCTTAGTGACGCAGCTCAAACGAATTCGAAGGGCAGCGGCCCTCCTAGGCATGCACCAGATCGCTATGTCGATATGATATTACCCAACTAATTAAATTTTCTTAAAAGAACCCAAGAAACGGAATATACGGTAACCAGCGACCCGATGAGAAAATTCCGCGATAGATCTTTTACGCCATCTTGTGGAAAAGGCAAATAACTCTTTTGACAAATTACTTGTAGCCATCGGCACAATTTTACCGAATTTTATTGAATCTTGTTCCTTGTTCTTTCTCAGACTCATTGATAGTGTATTCTTACATAAGGAGTTATTGCTGTATTTAAAACTAACAATCTCAAAGTTGAGTTTTCCCGCAAATAAACCATTTCGAAAACTGCCCATGGGCGATTATTAGGATAAGTGACCATTTTAATATTCCAAAATGTTCCTAACAAAATACTGAATTTTTTCAGTGATTTAAGTTCGTAAAAAGAGATCAAGTGTCGAGTTTGAACAGGTGGATGTAGACAGGTCAGTGTCTCTATAATTGCGAGTTTTCCACTGATTGCTACCATGCAGCTGCTGCAGGTCAAGAATCTTCTGTGATTGCTACAGGTACAATACTAGCAGTACGGTACGTATGGATTTTGCTATACTAACAGTACGCCTTTTTTACGGGGGTTGAACAAACTCATCGGACCTCTAATAAGAAAACAAATATCATTCTGATATATTCACGGCTAGACAAATTATACTACAGCTCGTGGTGCTTAATAATTCGCATAGATTCACATCCATGTTAACCTAATTTATACACTGATTCTGTTCGGAATAATCCACATTTGAGACGCAAACAGACCTACAGTATATGCACGATATTCTTAGATTATGTTTTCACATTCGTACATACGGAAATCCTTACGAGGGTTTGAATAGGAGAGAAAATACATACTCTCGTTTTGACAATCACTAGACCGTTAAATTCTCTCAAATATTTGTTTACCTTCTCAC
>QXVX01008349.1:0-30897 GCA_013436065.1 Halocynthia aurantium
ATAGTATTTCCAAATATTTTTCCTCATCTTTGATAGTAATTACACTTGGTATTTGTATTACCCAATATCCAGTATAATTTTTTACCCTCTGGAATTTATTCTTATTTCTTGCTCAGGTTTCGCTTCAAATCGTCAAACCAACAACGAAAGCAAGGTAAGTCATTCTCTGAAATCATTATCCTGTATACAAAAATACTCCCTATAATATTCCCTAAATTCAGGACCCGTTATTGAACCCCGACATGGTGAAACAACGTCTGCGTCAGGAGCAGATTCTCCGTGAAATATCGATCCTGCGACAAGGCCTTCTGTTGAAGCAGCGTGAGGTGGCGAGTTACCCTGCGGCCATGACGCAATCCATGGCTGTGATGCCGCCAACCGGCATAGCACATACCAACCTGCTTCTTGCTGGTGGTGGAAACTTACCAGAACGAACCAATGATACTCCTTAAGCCTGAAGTAAATTTTTATACTTTTATATTTTGAACAAAGTCTACGAAGTCCTTACACAATTAGAATTATTATTAACTTCAATATAAGATATTAGCAATATGTGAATAGCGGCAGAAATTAATAAAGTTTCAATTATATAGAAGGCCTACTACGATATTTAGTTTTTAATTTCCCTAACACAGATTCTTATTCACTTCATTAAAAAAACTTCGAAAAACTTTAGATTTTAATATGCCCTTGTACATTTAATTGTACTTGTAGTTGAAACAAACTTGGTATTATTGCGTTCAATGCCTTTTTTTGTATCTTTTATAGTAGGTCAAATTGTGAAAGGACTTCAGGGACACGGTTCTGTTAGCTTTCATATTATTATAGTTCATATACTTTGTATTAAGCAAAACTTTTATAGTATATATATATATGAATCCGTTCTGTGTACATATTGGTGCTATCTTTTCTCCATTCCTACAAAAATTCTAGTTTTTAGAGTGTTCTTACAGAAGTGTTTTTATTTTTTATAATGTAGCAGCCCTCTGCTGTCGCTGATGAATAAAATGTGTTTTTTGATCCAACTAGTTGTTAATTGGATTTAATTAGTAGGCTTTCAAACGAGTAATGACGAAATAATAAGCTTTAAATAGAAGTTTCCTGATAATTATGGTATTTTTGAAATTGCTACCCTCTGAACTTTTTATTACCGGCGGTAAATATGTTGGCTCTTTTTGGTATTATTCTGGCGATCTATAAACAAGGTTACCTCACTGCATTTGGTTTTTTCTTGTATAGTACACTTCCGATTACAGGACTAAACCAAGCATTGGCGGAGACCTTTTTTTTCAAATATCATTATCCCTTCAACGATTTGAAGTGGAAATTCATACTAATCAGCAGGCCCCGGCTTCCAGATTGAAGTAATTTGGCTTATGGCTCGCGGTAGTGTGGGTTGCCAAATACAAGTACGATACGATTAAATTTAACTAAGCTAATTCCAGTTATAGATATAAGAAACCTTATCTGTTCAGGTTACAATGTATAAAACGCCGAGGGCATTTTTTCCCGATATGCCTCTGAGATTATGCTAAGCACGTAGTGATTTGAAATGAATATTAATATAGGAGAACGTATTTCGCCGAATATTAAATTATTTATCATTAAATATTATCAATGTATTGGCAACCTATATTTCTACATACGTTCCATATTCCCATATACGTTACAACTATTTCTTTTATGGATAAATAGTTCATTTTGCCAAAATTTGGCTACGTATAAGAGTTATTTTAGTGTGACACGTTGCTGATCGTTAAAATCGGAACTCTCAGCAAATTCTAGCTGAACTGGATTAAGAATTCCACTAATTCCCGTGAAAATATCATTAAAATCACCAGTTTGTTTATTTAATATAATTTGCCTTAAAGTATTTACACATCTGGAAAAATCGATAATCTTCCGTGCACACGTAGCAGGGTAGTGGGGCCAAAGGTGCATCCCCTTTTTATTTATTTAAATAAATTTCCAGTTGATTGGCTTCATACCGTACTCACCATGATTCAGTCTCGCTAGTATGGCTGGTGATAGCAGTGCGTTATTTGATAAAGTAAAATCAACTATTGCTTGGTCTTGGAGTTACCTCTGTGCTGTTTGGTTCATCTTAGTCGTCTTTCTTATCTATCTGCTCAGAGTTCAGCTCAAACTGGGAGAAAACTTGATCGCGAGTAAGTTGTCTTGTGTGTCTATTGCATACGTCAGTATATCATCACCTGTTATCGTTGTATTTTTACCACTACTATTGATTCCAAGTATTACCATCATCAATTGCCTATAAAATTCTACTCTACAACTAGAGTCACTGTGGTGATCTTAACCTACAAATTGCAGCATGTCAATACAAAGATAAGAAAGTTTGAGGGCTTGAATAAATCCATCCTGAATTGGCAGGCTGACATCACCCTGGTCCTAATGTTGGTAACTTCTGTCTATTCCCTAGCAGACCCGCATGTCATTCCTTGTATGAAATATTAATGACAATTTATTATGAGGCCACAAAAGATTATGTAGACACTATTGGTAGATTAAGTTACTCAGTTGCCTGTCTTTAGTTTTATTTATTGCCATTTTACTGCTAATTCATTTTGGTGTAGGAATGTTTTTAAATAATACTCTATATATTATCATGCATTTTACAATTGGTGATCTTTTTTTCTCAATAGGTTTATTGGCTCAAAACATTTCACAAGGTGTATCTGACTAGTTAGGAGTTTTTCTAGCTCTTGCCTTTTTTCGTGTATTCTTCCAGTGTCCCTTAGACTTAGAAGGCTTGAGCCCAGATTCATTTCAAATTCTCGGATTAAGCATTAAGAAATGTAGATATGTAGATCTAGTGATTGAATATTGTTGTGGGTTTATATAATCAATTCTTTACTCGAGGGTGGTCCAATTGCAGACTCGTGGGCCACATGCAACCCACCGCATGATATATTGCTGCCTGTAAAATATAAATTTAATGCTTCAGCTTTAGATATGATGGCTATTGATCTGCTTAAATATCACTTGATCATAATCAAATATCAAAAAATTATTCGGAATTTGACCTAAAAATTATGACTCTTCATATAAGCAACCCATGAATTTAATCAAGAGAATATCAGTAGTAAATTTATTATCATGGAAATTTAATGAAATATATAGCCTATTCCACATTAGAGAATAAATTGAATGTCTGTACTTGGTAGTTCATAGTTATTAATATGTTGCTTCCTTGTTTCAGTGAGCGTGTTTATCAGTTCGCTTACTCCGAAGTTTTACGTTGCTTTGACTGGAACATCGTCTATTCTTTCCGGAATCATTTTGGTATGTTAGTTGATTATTGAATAGAGTGAGATTCACGGGACATAACTTCCTGACATTGAATTATGAATTCCCAGTCGGCTATAAGTCATGAGTTAGGGAAAGCTTTAATAGAAAATGTTATTAACATTCCATACATTATCCTTACCATAAGTTGACTGAACGAGGAAATACAATTATAGTCAACTTTTCTGTGTAATAAAAATGCTCTTCGGTATGGTATTTTTATAACACATATTTATTGTGTTGTATTTTATTGCATAGATTTTCGAGTGGTGGTACTTTCGAAAGTATGGAACTTCCTTTATCGAGCAAGTCTCTGTCAATCACCTCGGCCCTCTCCTCGGTGGAGATGACAACGAATCCAACGGAAGTACGAATGGTGACGGGAAGCAAAGTAAGAAATATTTCTGTTCTGTCAGTAATTTTAAAATTAGATTTTAAAAATCACTCACACAAATCATATTTTCGAGGTAAACTCAAAACACTTACACTCAGTTTCCTTGAGGCTATCCAATCTTAATGATTAGGGAGCCTACAATACAATGCTCATGATAAGATGCAGAAAAATGAGTTTTAAATCAATATAAGACACTCGGTCAATGAATTTTACTTAATCACAGCTGCTGGGTCTAATGACTTATTCAAATCAAGTTAAAATTAAGGTAATTAACTTATGATGCAAGGGATAGCAAATTTAAACAACACAGGCTGTATAGCACAAGCTTTATGGTTGTTGCCCATTGTATCAGCCTCTGTATTATATTATTCAATATAAATTTATTTCAAACATAGTTAAACAAGATGGTTAGTTTTTAGTTTTAGCATTCTTTCATTTTGATTGATGGCTTTTATGAAGGCAGTTCATACAACAGGAAATGTATGGCGTGTAAAACATATGTTGAGGCAGTATTTAGATTACGCAATACACTGAATGTATTTTCTCCAACAATATAATATTGATGATTGACTTGCATATGTTTATGTGTTGGTAATTTAAACCATTAATGAACTATTACTGTCTTCATTGCCCTAAATAGACGCATGCATTATTCATAGAGAAATATATTGCAGGAAGTAAATCTGTCAGCAAGGAATACTTTCAAAACCTGTCAAATACTACACTAAGTCCTGCTTATAGCTGGTAATCCTCACTTAACAAACATGTCATGAAACGACCACTGTCCTCTCTTATGCAACCATAAGGAAAGATCACTGGAACAGTATATAACCTTGACCCTTGATTTCCCCTTTTTTAGGGAAGTCTGAAAATATGTTCCGAAAATATAGAATTAACAATGAATAGTGATGAGTAAAGAACGAAACCATATTTAACAGATACAATATTAAAACACTTTTAAAGCAGAGTCTATTTGATCATTAATAATCCACTTAAAATCTAGAATACCACATATAGTATGTGTGCGATGAAAATTGAACAAACACACGTTAAGAACACAATTTTATTCAATAGATCCATGTACAATTTAATGCATTTCTAAAGCAGAGTCTGTTTACACAATATTAATCTTAATCTACTAATGTTCATCTGAAGACAATTCAATTAATGATAATTCCGGTTCGATGATCATTTACCTGTACAATAATTTGCGAGCTTTGACAGAGTCATTCGATTCCGAATTCGATTCCGATTCCAACAACATTCCCGCATATACTGAAACCAAAAGCTTTGGTTTATTCCTAATTAGTTGGGTGAAAATTAATTTTTTATGCAAGTTCTTACTTAATATTTACTCTGTTTATGAATGGCTAATTGATTTTCTGGATTTAACTCCACCTGTGCAGTGAGCTAAGAATATTTTTAGTCTACATAGCTAGATAGTACAGAGCTGTAGGGGAGTACATATATATATATATATATAACGTAGATCTTTTACCACAGCAGTTGTCCTTATTTCATGAATTCTCCCAACTTATCTTGTAATTTTCAAAAGTATTGAATAAGGTTTGAAGCGGGTTTTGAAATTAGGACTGAAGTGTTATCACTTTCACCTAACTGCTTGCATGTAATAGATCTCCACAGCATTGTTTTCGCTACAAAGTAGAAAGTTTTTAAAGCAATATTAGAAAAGCAGTTTCTGTTTAGAATTGAGGACAGGTTAGCAAATGTGTTTGTTGATATAGAAGTAGATACAAGTGAAGATATAATAATATATTTTTCAATTCCTTCATTCCACAGAAAATCTAATAATAATAATAATAATAATTTAACTTATCTAAGCATTTTCATCTGAAACCAAACTGAAATATTTTGATAGGTTTGTATTAACTGTTAATTGTGGTACCCTAAGGAAATGGCAATCTATATTTGGCACTATCTCTGATATTAAGACTTTTAGCTCAGATTGTTTCAATGTCATAAACATACAGTAATTCTAATTCAAACTGTGATCTCTTACTGTGACCTGTGAACTGTCTACCTTGACTGCATATCATCCTTCACACCATCATTGAAAAAATTCCCTAAATAATTGAACAATGTCATTTCTTTATCGCCTAAAATGCTGACTACCACCATTGTTACACCACTCACTTAGTTGCCAGTCAAATTCCTCTCCCAATGGAATAGGTGCTAAGCAATATGATGTGGGCAAGTGGCTATGCTGTCAAATGATTTCCATTAGCAGAATACTTGAAGGATCCACATTAGTTGCATGTCAAATGTCACAGAGGTCAGAATTTGCCAGACAAATGCATCAGTGGCATCAAATTCTAGCTCTAAATATGAGTCAAATGCTAGGATAGCCAAATATGGATGCCGTGAGGCTATCATCAGCTTTGTGTTTATTGGACAGCTACTGAGAATAGTTGGATTTAGTGTAAGATCATCCAAATGAGTCCAAGGATAAGATGACAAGTTTATGCAGATATTTGAATAACAGTAGGGCTTGCCTTAACTTATACCATTTTTTTACCTGGCTGCTCTAGTGCAGATGTTGTGAATCAGACAAATTGATCACATTTCTATTGCGATCCTAGGTTTCTTCCAACTCCTCCATATATATTCATTTATATAGTACATTAGGTGTACTTTTACAATAGTAATTATTGTCAAACTTTTTCTAGAATGAAAGGCTTATTTGAGCTATGATAAGGTGTAGTAGAATTTACACAGTACATTCTTCCTCAGTTTGGTCCCCCTTTCAAACTAAATTTCTTTCCTTCTCTCAGATTCCTCCCCTGGGAGTTGAGTGCCTCCTGTTTGGGAATCATCAGTCTTAACTAGGATGTTAATGTAGGAGGGTTATGAGGGCTTCTACCTATACATTTTTGACTTAGCACAAGAATGTCAATGATTTCCACTGATCATTTTTCTCATTTTCTTATGATTTACCAATATATTAGTTCGATATTGATATAATTCAATGATGCAATCAGCTTAAAACTGACATTAAAATTTGTCCTCAAAATTTCTCTGGTTCATTTCTCTGAACTGGCGTTTCTTCCTGTGGTATTGTTTCAATTCCTGCATTCAGCATTCACCTCACTGTTGCTATTCAAAGACAAAATTTGTTGTCAATATTACTGTATGCCAGGATGCTCTGTACCAAAAATAGCTCAGAAGGGTTTGATGGAAGCGACGATGAATCAATTGATGGTATGGTGGAAAATGTGGTTAAACACCAGTACTTCCATGCTCACAACAAATTTCTTTGTCTTTTTTTTACCACCATTTTCCTGTCGTCGTCCTGTCTTAAGTATCAAGTGCCGCAGTTCATTAAAATAAAGGATTGCTGTTGAATCCTGCATTACAGAATCTTTATTTCTGAATTAAATTTAATAATTTAGACCAGTGGATTCTGGACGTGTAGTATTCAACAGCAATTGAACAGAAAGTATAGAAATATCGAAATGAGTTTCAAAAGTTTCAAAAATATTTCTTGTTTTACAGAATGCAAAGTTTGGCGGAATCCATTGAATCTTTTACGAGGGTCAGAGTATAATCGGTAAGTGATATTCATGAGTAAGTTTATCCAGTAAGTCTGGTTCATTTTTTTTTTCTAGAAATCTCTGTGGACCTTTGGCAAAATTTCTGTTCTCCCCTTTAGGCCACACTGCCATCACAGTTGCATTATAGGACCAATATTAGCGAATTTCAATCAGAACTAATTAACTGTCATCAGTGACCGTATTCTACCCAATAAAATCCACAATCATCAGCTTCATTAGATGGAAACTAAGCCTTGTGCTATTTTGTGCTTTTATTTTGACGGTTTCCACCAAATCAAACCTGGCATTATCGCATTCACATATAGCGTGATTTTCACTCTACATTTTATGAATTATTGATGACAAAAATGAATTTTCGGGTAATTGATATCATGAACCTGTTTATTACTATGTGATACATATCTACAGGTATCAGTGGGTGACGGGGAAGGAACCGCTGACATATTACGACATGAATCTGTCCGCACAAGATCATCAAACATTTTTCACCTGCGAGACCGATCACCAACGTCCGGCAGACGCAAGTAAGTAATTTTTAGAAAAAAAGGTTTCTTATAGTAAAATAAAATAGCCACAAGGAATTAGATGAATAATATTCTAATTCTATTACCGTTGTCGTTCAGTCATGCAGAAAGCCTGGCGAGAACGAAATCCTGAAGCGAGAATTAAAGCCGCTCATCAAGCACTAGAGGTCGATATGGAGTGAGTAAATTTATTTCAATCAACTGCATTGCTGGCCTGACCTTTTGGTTCATCTCGCCAAAGTATAATCCATGAAGCATTAGTTTAATCTACTACCATAGTCTTTGTTCTTAAGGAAAAATATACATAAAAATTATTTGTAATCAATTTAATAAAAAGCGATATAGCATTGGCCTGTATTAATAATGTCTCATATATAGATTTCATATTTTCAGATGTACAACTGCACATATTCTGTTAGCTGAAGAGGAATGCACCATGATTGTCGATGTAAGTTTTAGCACTTTACAACCTAATACTGGTCTCTGATATTAACCCTTTGCAGCTCCCAGACCTAGCTTGCTCCTTATAGCTGAAGCACCATGGCGTAGACATGTTATCAGATAAGGAAATTTGAGAAATCAACTGTTGAGTCAAATAATTTTATTTTCATTACAGGCTGAGAAACGTTTCAAACGGGCCCTGAAGTCTGGTGAGGTTAATTATCGGCAGAGTCAGCTCGTACAGCATTACGGTCAACCTCAAGAATCACAACATCGTATGTGTATATTTACTATTGAAGACTAAAGGCATATGCACATTTTACTTTGAATAAGTTAAAATAAGTTTTAAAAAATGCTGAGGCTGAAACTTTTGACTTTGTTGGACTTTGTAACTTTTTAAAATGAATATCATACATGGAAAATTCGTATGATGGGTAGTTAATATAACAGATGATCCAATGTATTTCAAATTGTTTTGATTTTCCGCAGGGCGTGATACAAATGTGCTCGTTTATATCAAGAGAAGATTGGCGATGTGTGCCAGGAAACTCGGAAGAACGAAAGAAGCCGTAAAGATGATGAGAGAGGTGATTGACTGATCTTCCTGTAATTTAGCATTTGTGCCAAACGATTCAAGGCAAAATAAATTTTCTGATAACATTCTAATATGACATGACAGAGTTTATTGTATCGATAAGACAAACATTGAATGCCACAAAGCTGCTTTAGGTAATCCAATTAAAATATTCGATAACAGTGAATTCAGTTTGGTGATGGTTTACCCAGGCAAAGCTAAGTAGCTCTGCTAGTCTCTATTAAAATTAATTCTATTTAGAGAATCTGTCCATGGATAGTTTCTGTATTGTTAAAAATATCATAAAATTAATACAATATAGGATATTAATATGTACATGCTGGTGTACAGTCTCATAGGCTATCCTTAAACATATTGTGGTATACTCAATAATGATGCTTTTGTTTTTCATGCAGCTTATGAAAGAATTTCCATTACTCAACGTACTAAACATTCATGAAAACCTTTTGGAAGCATTGCTTGATATGCAGGCATATGCAGATGCACAGGCCATATTGTCCAAGTATGATGGTAAGCCATACATACAGTCATACAAGGCATTTGTCAATCAAGATTTACCCACTTACTTACTTATATAGGAACTTAGTGATAAAACTAAACTGAATAAAATTTGTTTTTTTTATCAGACATCAGTCTTCCAAAATCAGCAACAATTTGTTACACTGCTGCTCTGTTAAAAGCGCGTGCGGTTTGCGACAAATTCTCACCAGAAGTCGCTTCGAAAAGAGGATTATCAACTGCGGAAATGAATGCTGTGGAAGCGATACACAGAGCAGTTGAATTCAATCCTCACGTGCCTAAGGTAAACTTTATTACAGCCTTTTTTTTCATTCTGTAGAACAGAAACTTAAACTACGATCCACAGGCTAAATCGGACCTGCACGAATTTAAAATACAATATTATAACTAATTGCAGACAGTTCTTAGTACAGCTCTGTGACGCATCCCATGGCAAAGGGCACTCGAAGGTCATATACCATATTTTTAATATTATGTTTTCCTGCAGTATCTACTGGAAATGAAAAGTATTGTTCTGCCCCCGGAACACATATTGAAACGCGGTGACTCCGAAGCTGTGGCGTATGCTTTCTACCATTTGCCAATATGGAAGCAAGTCGACGGCGCTTTAAATCTTTTGCATTGTACGTGGGAAGGAAGTGAGTCTCCGTGACTGTCTGTCCGTCATAATTTTGATGCGTTTTAATTCGTTCATACTTTTTGCTTTTAGCTTTTCGAATGATACCTTATCCGATGGAAAAGGGACATTTGTTCTATCCATACCCTAACTGTACAGAGAGCGCGGATCGGGAATTGTTACCAAGTAAATAGAGAATATTTTTTTACATTGTTTCGTTTTGGTGAACTGATAGTTCTAGATTTTCATGTTCAGCAAATTGAAGGAGGGTGGTGAGCCTGGGTCGAAGTGGGCTTAATAGGTTCACATGCATTTCAGAATAATGCATGAATAAAGAAAACCCGGGTCCGGATGTCATTAAATCGTACTTAAGACCGCACTAACACCCCCTTTCCGCCGAAATAAGTATCTGTATCTGTACCTAGAAGAGCTCTTCCAATCAAGGCTTACCTTGCAAGACCTTGTGGTTCTGTTAGTACTAATATGTATCATATACTCTGTATGCTAGAAGATAGAAAAACAATGCATATATATTACTGACCTCTGATCATTATTTATTATTTTGTAGGTTTTCATCAATTATCTGTGTACCCGAAAAAAGAACTTCCGTTTTTCATTGTGTTTGTTGCCGGACTTTGTTCCTTCACAGCGACTCTTGCTATTTTAACACACCAGTACCCCGATCTGATGGGCGTATTTGCGAAAGCGGTAAGCTTAAGAAAGTTGTATTGAAACAGGAATAGCCAATCAGATAATCCACTAGATCCAACAACCCAGTGTATCAAATAATAGCCTGTGTTTTTTATTTTATTTTTTTTCAGTTCGTTGGAGCTTTATTTGCACCTGTGACATTTATTTTGGAAAAAGTCGACTCTCTGATGCCAACTTCACTCTGGCACATCTTGACAAGAATCTGATCATTTATTCCTTCTTCATCTTCTTCCAAAATTCCTTCCATCCGCCGCTCCCAGCTTTCAAAATCTTTCTTAACTCTTTTGCCATGCCTTGTGCGTCCTTACATCAACATTTCTCAGTGGATGTTTTAGTATTTTGCAGCCAATGATTTTGCAGTGGTTTTTTCTCTTGGAATTAACTTGGCTCTAAGCATGGTGTATCAGGCCTATGACAATTATAAGCTCTTACAAATCAGTGAAAGATTAAAAAGCAGAAGAAAAATAGATAAATAATGAAAGCGGTGAATGTCGACCTGCTACGAATGAATTGTATTAAAAAAAATTGTTCCGTTGATGATGTGGTAATGCTGCCGGGTATGAAATCTCGAAATGATGCCCTCCCATTTAATGCAGAGGCAGTATTATATATTAAGATAAGAACATCATATTCCATGTACTTTAATTTTATGTTAGAGAATGCTGTTCTGTGGAACCAGAGTTTTTGTCACTGCAAAATTTCTTTACCCTTTAAGAAACACTGCAAAATCATTTCCTATCCGCTTGTACACCATCATCTTTTTCTCCATTAACAACAGTCAAGGACTGATTTCCTTCTCAGTCATCTATTCAAAGCAACAATCATTCAAACAAGCACGTTACTGAAAAGTGTTTTCTGGAGATGATTCGTGCTTGTTTTCTGTTTTAAATATTTGTTCCAGTAAAGGAAAGCTGAAGATTATCTGATGGTTGAATAACAGGTTGTTTTTTTGGGGAAATAATCACATAAAATACACACTATTTTAAACCTAGATTTCATTTCTACTGTCTCAAGAACAAGAAGCAGTAAGCCAGTGTTTATTTTTCGAGTCTTGGAGGAATTGTACTGGTCCTGGGTATGACGTTAAACTGCAGCCTATTCAAGGAAAGATACATATAGGTAACACCGTGGAATTGACTGAAATAACAGAAGTTGAATAAAACAATTCCTGAATTGTTCTTGAAATTATAATTTTTCTAAATTATAATTCTTTACTGACCCCTAACCTTGCATACATACAAAAATATTGATTACTGGTTGATTTATTCAATGTAACTGTCACACTACATTTATATCAAATGGCATGAGGTACAGTAACATTGGATTTTCCAAAACTACAATATTTTCATTGTGTGTAAAATACTTTGTACATTATCAAATAGCAAAATTTTCCATAGTTCTTCAATTCTTCTCTAAAACCCTTGTAAGAAGTTCATTCAATCTGTTTACCATTGGTCTCGCATCATCTATCAACCCTGCAGAAACCATTGCATTATCATACAACTGATCCAATATAAGTTTTCCCAAGTCTTCATCGGTCTGTCGCAGAATTTCGAGTTTCGTTACTACTGGGTGATTCGCGTTCAACTGTAAAATAGGTTTGAACAGCTCGGATCTTTCGGTTTCCGATAAGCCTTTGGGATTGGTTAGATATTGACTGCGTAGATAATGTCTGACCGAACCCATTTCCCATACTGTGACCATCGCCGGATGCTTGTCAAGTTTTGTGGTAGTCTTGACATCGGAAACTTTGTAATCCAAAGTCTTTTTAGCCCAGTCAATGAGTCCTGATGCTTGACTTGGACTAAGTGTCGACGTCCCGTCTACCGGGGTCCCTTCCTCCTTTTTTTCAGACTCCTCTTTGAACATGTTTGCGGTGATTTCATTCTCTACAGAAAACAACTGTTTCTGACTATAGTTACGCAGTTGAAGCATTGTTATTTCATCGTATGGATCATAACAAAACACCACTTCGTAATTTTTATTTTTCATGGCTTCAAGATAGGGAGAAGTTTCTGCCAAATGACGGGTCGGTACACAAAGATAATAAATGTTTCGTTGATCTTCCGGCATCCTCTTGATGTAATCATCAAAACTTGTCATCTCTCCCTCGGGGAGGTTCGAAGTTTCGTACCGCAGCAGTTGAGCAACCTCTTCTTTCTTATCCTGGGTATCTTCTGAAAGCACGCCCTCTGTGATGAACATTTTGTAGTTGGTATGAAACTGCATATATTTAACCGCATCCTTTTTACTTTGGTCAACAAAAAACCTGATGAGTCTGTTAGTGAGTGTCTCACGGATTTTCGCAATCAAAGAACTATTTTGGAGGAGCTCCCTGCTAAGATTCAAAGGGATGTCTTCACTATCTACAACGCCACGGACAAATCGAAGCCATTTTGGAATAAGATGTTCCGTCTTGTTCTGTATCAACACCCTTCGACTGTAAAGAGACACCCCGGAAGCGACTTCCTTTGACATGTCCATGAGAGATTGCCTGGTTTCAGACACATAGAATATACTTCTAATA
The DNA here is from genome assembly GCA_013436065.1 of Halocynthia aurantium. Taxonomy (NCBI): domain Eukaryota; kingdom Metazoa; phylum Chordata; class Ascidiacea; order Stolidobranchia; family Pyuridae; genus Halocynthia; species Halocynthia aurantium. The sequence continues at coordinate 13,206 of QXVX01008349.1, forward strand.
TTTAGAGGAGCGTCGGTTTTGTAAAACAATTTGTATAAATAATGGTCAGATTCAGATCCAGAAAGATATCTGTAGAACTGCAAGTGTTTGTCATCGTCAACCTGGCTCGGATCCAGGGTCCACAGTGGTTGGACCGTATTTATCTGCTTTCCGTTAAGTTTTATCGGAAAACTGACAAAGTTGCTGTATTTCTTAATGATGTCACTTACCATATCTTCTACCGCAAATTTCCGGCAGTCCGGCTTCAACGACACGATAACTTTCGTGCCGGGTACCACGTCATCGGCCTCCGCGACCTCATAAGTCACGCCGCCTTCCGAACACCACATGTAACCCGTACTGCCTGGCTCATGTGATTTACTGTACACCGTGACCTTCGACCCAACCATGAAGGCGGAGTAGAAACCAACCCCAAACTGGCCTATTATCGACCCGCTTTCTTGACCCTTGTCCGTCAAGGATTTAAGGAATTCCTTGGAACCGGACCTAGCAATCGTTCCCAAATTTGCAAGCAGATCTTCTTCCGTCATTCCGATGCCACTATCCTGGATTGTGATTGTATTGTTGTACTTGTCACAAAAAATACTAATTTCCAAAGCCCCGTCGTCTATGACGTCATCTCCGCCACCCGTCAGTTGTTGGTGACGTAATTTTTCCAACGCGTCGCTGCTGTTTGAGACTAGCTCCCGTATAAAGATTTCGTTCTCGGAATACAAGGATTTCGCAACTATGTCAAGCAGCTCTGCCGTTTGCGCCTGAAATTCATGTTTCTCAAGCTTCCCCACTACCTTCTCTTCAGAGTTTTTGACAATGGGATCGTCGCTATCTTCTTGGGCAGCAGACTCCTCAGTTTGCGACGAGGTTGTAAAGTTTTTAATGGAATTTCCCCGATGAAAATTGAATTTTACTCCACCGATGGACGTTCTGCTTTCATTTGTGTCTTGACGTTGTAAACAGCTGCTGTGAAATCTACGAGGAATTTGTCTGTACGAGGTGGAAAATCTGCGAACTGAGGATCGGGATACTAAGGATCCTAATCTGAAGCTTGACATAATGTCGAAACAGAAGCAATATGTTGTTTTATGATGAAGAAAGGGGATGAGCACTTTACTTTTTCAATCTCCTCTACTGTTTACACGTGTGAACTATGACCTTGTAATGCTTTGATGATTTACTAGAAAAGTGACGCAATTTATACGCTCCAATGCTTAAATGAACTAAAACCACTAGAGAGGTACGGCTATATTAACAGAAATATGGTCTCATACTGCTGTTTAGCGGCATAAATAATTCTACATAATGATGCAAGATCGCCCACTGGCGGATAACATTGCAGAAACCTAATGCAACAGTTCCTCTTCTTGTTATCCGCCAGTGGGCGATCTTGCATCATTATGTAGAATCATTTATGCCGCTAGACGGCAATAAGAGACCATATTCCATTAGTATGGCCGTACCTCTATAGTGGTTTTAGTTCATTTAGCAATTGAAGCGTTTCGATTGCGTTATCTGTTATTTAATTCATTGTAGATAGTGAAAAATAATAATATGAATTTAAATCATTGTTCTCTCTGGATGGCAAATCAAATTTATAACGTAAGCAACGGCTCGTGAAGTTCTTGCAATGTTATCCGCCAGTGGACGATCTTGCATCATTATGTAGAAATATGTATGCCGCTAGACGGCAGTATGAGACCATATTTTTCCATTAGTATAGCCGTACCTCTCTAGTGGTTTTAGTTCATTTGGGCATCGAAGCGTTTCGATTGCGTAAAATTATTGAAGGCCGTTAAATGAAGATTATTACGAATATATTAAACTGTAAACGGTGAAACAAAGTTGTCATGAGAAAATTTCAAAGCCTTAAAAAGAGAGCAAGAGTGGTTAAGCGTACACAGTAGTAAGTAGAGCAGGAATAGAAGGTACAACAGGTTTTTGTATTGTTCCCCGGTACATATATTACATTTATATGTAGTGTTTTACGTGTCGGTGTTGGGTATATCACTGATGAAGAAACTACCTATTGGGCAGCTTGAAATGGTGCCTTCATTTCCGATCTGGGTTCATTGCTAGCTCTGCTTGACGAATACCATGTCGATCTTACGCTCGATCAATAAGCAACTCACGTAACTCTAAAATATTCTCAGGTACTATACTTCTGGCTCGAAATCTCCAACCGTAATTGATTTTCTATGTCTTGCGAATTCCCAACAACGTGAAATTTATTTCTGCCGTGGATTTGCGAAAGAGGCGTTTTGAAATTTTTTGCGGTAACGAGCAAATAGGCGTTGATGGAACAGTAAACGTAAAAAGCAACAGTTCTTCTACTTCTTGCGATGTAGACTTCTGTAGTAATAGATCGAGGATCAATATTTACTCAAGGACGCGAGAGCCATCTGTTTTATTCATCGCAGAGCAATACAGTCAGCCAATGACCCCGATTTGTGATTAGCTACCGAATGATAAGAGGCACTTAACTAAATTGGAATTTTGGATTCTATTGATAAATGGCAATTCAGTATTTAGCTATTTAGATATGTGAGATGACAATTGTACTCATGTTGAAATGATGCATAACTCAGTCAGTTCAAACGACAGACAGGCAGTAAGTAAAAAAAGTTTTTTGTTGACGCAGCATAGAGAGTAATACTTCTAGATATTTCTTCAGACATTTACCTTTTAAATATTCTTCCTACTGTAATGTTAGAAAAATGGTATGGGATGGACTGATGTTTTTCCCCTTCACCAATCTTACGAGTTTTCTTCTGGTTCATATTATTCACTTTATGCAGTCATCGGTAATAGGATATATTTTTAGCAAATGCAAATTATGTTTAAAATGAAATGACTTACGGTATATAGTGTTATTGTTATTATTAATGATGGGAAATACGTTTCAGTGGGTGGAATATTATTATGTTTAGATATATTTTGATGTTGTTGTGTAAATAACAATTTCCATAAAATTTAAACGATTGTTGTTTCACGGAACCATTGCTTTCGTTACGGTTGAGTGCATCGTGAAGAAAACTATGTTATTATTTAGTAATGCCGCCGTGATTTCCATCTGTTTCATTTTTATCCCAATTCAGTTCATTTTCAGGTATTGAAAGGCTTTATTGAGCATCTTCAACATAATTTTAGTCATATCTGACGATGCGCTGATGTCGATAACCATTTTCTCCGATTAGTCGGCGATTTCTTATTTATTTTTTTCGCGAAAAATTGCCGCTCCTGCTCGGCTATTAGCGATGAGGATCATGGGATATAAAATGTCATTACTCGGCGTATAATTAAGTTATCGACCGAGGAATTAAATAGGCATCAGCTTATATAAAACATATTGACAGTGTCATATAAAACTAGTTTTATACTGACGCGGGGACGGTTGGTTTTGACTGTATGTACAGTAGAAAATTCCATGCAGGCTGTCATCGTTCGCCTAGGTGGTTCGAGGATTAGTTCATGATAGTATGATAAAGGTGAGCTGAGGTTAGGCTAGGTTTGCTGAGGGTAAGGGTTAGTTAAAACTAGTTCAACCCCTCAAATTTTTCAGTAACCCTTGATTTCATATTTTACATCCCTAAATTTATTTGTCGATTGGAATGATACAGAATAATATGCAGCAAATAGCACTTTGGAAAAGAAAAACTTTGATTTGGAAGAATTCAGGAAATTCGTTACGTTAGTTGAGTTGATTCCAACAAATGACTAAGAGTATTCTTTCAGTCCTCGGAGTTAGATAGAAAGAAGGTATCAACAGCGCTGTTGTGGGCTGATTTACAGGCGATCAGAATATCCCAGGTCACCTATAGATTAGTTTACACAGTTTCTCGTCTTACCTTTATTTTAGTGACTAACAGCATAGTAGTATAGCCCAACATGATGTATTTTCACATATCAGTTATTAAAATGAAGAAATTACTTTTTCCAGTTATACAAACTTTAAGTTGACAATTACAGCGAGACAGAATTGATCATGATTGATCCGTCGTCGAGCGAAGATGAATCGGGTGACGAACACGAACATGAAACACCTGACGTCTCTTCGCTTTCCATAAATCAAAACTCACAGCCGAAAAACTTGACCAAATCCCCAAGCAAAGCCGATTCCAGGTCGCTGACATCCAATCAGGTAAAAAAACATTTTGTTCTCTTTGGTTTAATTGTCAATATAAAAATATAGTTGTAGCATTTGATAATTAATATTGTTTACAACCTTCTTTAATGTCTAAGTTCAGTATGTGGGTATTGAGGACTGATTGGTAACTGCCGCCAAAAGTCTTCAGACACAAGGCAGGATTCCTAGTGTTTAACCGCTCAGAAAAGGTCCAATGTGACAAAGGTTCTAATTATATTTGCCCAGTGCTTGTTTTTTAATGATTTACCTCTAAAATATAGATGGATATTCAAAGATCGCAGGTTCACAAATATTTGTATTATTAAAGCCATGTTATGGAGGATAATTATTGCTCCACGCTAGGAATAGGAAATAATAAAATCTGCAAATAAGTTCACTTGCATTACCAGTTTGATATTGCAACTGTCTGCTCTGCAAAGATGGATATTATGCATATGTTCAGTTAACTTTAAGTAAAGATAATCATGCAATGACCGTTTATAAATCATCCAGGTGGGAAAAGACTTCCTTCCTTCTGTATTCACTGAAGATGTGGTTTGCATTTAACTACCATGTGCTGACTCACTACCATACCATGTTATTTGCATATAGGTGTTGTTACAATAATCTTACAATGTACTTTTGTATAACTCCGCTCTCTAACTGACACTTTGATGAATTATGCATGCAATGCAATTGGTTGTTCCATCGCTGAATTAAGTTGTCCATTTCCTTTTAACACTTCCTTGACTTAGATACCCATTAAATATGTTCATTCCTAGTTATTAAATATACTTCAGTATGAGAAGAGGTAAAATTATTCTTTTATTGTAATTACTGACTATAAGTGAAGTTATAATAATATTAAAATATATATTTTAAGAGGTATTTCAGGTAAAAAACCTCGACTTAAACGAAGTGTATATCCGGTATTTAACCTTGTGATAACCTTTTCCAATTCCAATATTAAAATAATGAATTTCCAGCTTGTCCGGGAGAAACAAATTGGAATTGGACAGTGACTCTTTAGGAAAAAGAGTAAAAGTAAAATAATCTGATCCAGACCCAGGGCTGTGGAGTCATTGCACAAAACCTCAAATGACCTCTGCTCCTCTATGAATTTCTTTATTCAGATAATTCATTTAATATATAACTCAATAAAAATAAGAATTATCTTTCTCATAATAGGAGAGCAGCACGGGGACTCCGTCACTGAGAGGAGCATCGCCATCTCCATCCATAACCAGTGAAGATGTGGAGACGAAAGCAAAGATCCGGGAGGAAGAGGAAAGACGGATGCGCCTCCAACTTTATATTTTTGTTCTTCGTTGCATATCGTATCCGTTCAATGCTAAACAACCCACTGACATGGCAAGAAGACAAACCAAGGTATCATCATAGTTTTTTATTTTCTTGTGTTAATGCTCGCTTAGAGATATCAACATACTTTCATAGAGTGTTTTCTAGAAAGGTGTGAGGCAAAACAGCCATAGGTAGTAGATATTTTTGTCTAAAACAATTTCCAAGATAACGTTTGGGCTATCATTTTCATTAGTTAAAACATGATGACAAAAGTAGGTGAATGAATTTATTTCGCAAAATGTGCTGTGGCCTAACAAACTAAAGTCTGATAACCATTCTCCCGTCTTTACTCTAATTTTCCCAATGTAATGCACACCCCAACTATAACATCCACATAGCTACGAAAGCTCTAAACCCATGTCTAATGTGCACCCGACTTTGAGTTAAAACTCAAGTCAGTGTTAACAAAGGCATCTTGATAATAACATTCAAATACGCAGTATAGGTTAATTAACGCCTCATTTCTTGCATTATGTCGATTGCAGTTGAGTCATCGATGACTAATTCATTCAATCCCTCGTAAAGCAACACAGCATATGTTCTATTCATATCGCTGCCTCTTGTTTATGATTCTTGTGTGCGATGAACTGTAAAAACAAACCCTTTCCCTGTTTATCACATCCATATGGTGCAAATGCAATAAAATATTACACAAATCAATAATTTTCACTTTTCTTTTTACCATAGGAATCTTTAGTATCCCATGTTTACTGTTATTTTCACTGCTGTTGAATGACGTTTATCCATATGTCATAGTTTTGAGGTGTTTTACCACCGTCCGTAGCAAGGTTTGCACAAGTTTAATGAAGTAGTTAATGCTTCAGATAACCTTTACAAAATTTACCAGTTAGAAAAGAATATATTTGCTGTGATTTACATTCTTTATATTCCGTTACCTTCCTCATAAAATCCCTACTAACTTCAGACATTACGATAATTGACATCCAATTTAAGTAAAGTACGCACATGAATCATTATCATCTGAGCTAACATAAATAGATTTTACTTTTTCACTTAATCTTCATAATCCGATTTCAATATTGCGTTCTGCCACATATCTGATTGCTTTTACAAATCCATATTTCAAAATACTATTTTCGAATAATTCCCCGGAGAGACATCTCCTCGCGTTGCATCGCTCCAATTTTAATTCTCTTCACAAATTTCGTAATGAATCGTGACCCAGTCATATGCGAAATCGGAATTCAAACAATTTATAAATCTATCGATCGTATGTTTCGTTGCCTCTGTATAAACAGGAGTAAGAACTGGAGCCACCTAAGAGTAGGTGACTCGCCGCAATGTTGGCATTTCGCCATTTTTTTAAATGAACAACGGCTGTGCGACATTTTATTCTTGTGTCATATCTGTTGTCATTATAATGTAATATGTTTATTACATGGAGTGAATAGGGATAAAAGACAGAAATTTAATAGCTGAACATGTGAATATGTTTTCAGAACCCGCCTCATGTAAATAATTGAAAGAATTCCCGAATATTCAAAGGGGAATAAGGCAATACCACTTCTCGTCTGTATTAGCAACCCATAAAGCATGATTTCGCTTTGTCAGCTGTGCAGTGTTGCAACATTTTAAGTTGAAACATTAATTATTTATTTTCAAACGGATCCCAAATGGATCTTTATTCTGACAGATTGCTTCCTCAATCACGAAAAGTTTTCTCTTTCCATTGTCGTCGTTCCCGTCTGAGTCTGATTGTGACAGAAAGAAATCTTCCCTCTTTGTGAAGTTCACTCTCTGACCCATGTCATTACTCATATTTAAGCGGCGAAATATCGCATGAATATTTCCTGCGGTTAATCTTAATGTACGCCGATTTCAAGTCGTGATACTTCCTCAGATATTAATTATAGATGAGCGAGTTTTAAGGAATAAGATACACAAAATTTTAGGCATGGGCAAGAATTTCTGTTCCTATGTTGTTTTGCAAACTGCAAAAACATCATTTTTTACTAGATATAAAGTTGTTTATGGAATTGTAGCTCCTGTACTCCATGCATTATAAGGCACTCCCCATGAATTTTGAAGATAATTTGATTTCAAAAACATGAAAGGTGTATTTTTGTATTTGCGCATTATGAGGCACATCACGTATATTCCAAAAAATCACTCAGTAATGAGATGTAAGTGCCATGTGAGCATGGAAGTATGCAAGCGCAAATAAAGATCATACACATACATGCATAAGCTTGCATGTCGCTTTCAGAAGCAACAATCAGGATACAACAACATAGGAATAAAATTCCAGCGACGATCAATCGTCCACTGCTTTTTAATCATGCCAAATATGGCGATATTTGACGACATTGAAAAATATAAATAGTGTCTAGTGATTTTGACACATCCTGTATTATTTACTTATTATCAATTAATACACGAGAGAGCGTTATGATTTGCAATTAATTCATTCATATTCCTCAGTATTTCTGAATAGTAATCACTGAATGTCGAATGTCAGCATTTAATTTTATTTTTTGGCCAAAAAAATGTCTCTCGGTTCTTGGAAATGAAAAAACCGCAAATTCTAATCAGGTCATGTCGGGGTGTTTTCCACTGATAAAGTAATGAGGCTTATACACTTGGGAAGTGTTGTGCCGATTGCCATCTACCCGGAAATACTTAGACATGCTACTGTTGACTAAACTGGTTTTCATTTACACTTGAGCTGACAAAATTGTAAGTGGTTCCTCAAGAGTAACTCCGCGATTGAAACGATGCCACTTGTATTTAAATGCAATTTCCCCCCAGCAATCCCTATGTTTTTATACTTTTTTTAGCAAAATAGTTTGATGATTGCTTCATCGTGATTAAGAAAAAAAAAATATCTATTGGAACCGATTCATTTGATTCTGAATTGATGATAAAATTTGAAAATTTGCACCCCTACTCCATGGAATAATGTGTTGGAATGGGAAGTAGAACTAGAAGCTGTATTGCTTCTGATCCAGAGTGGGCAAACTGTCCTATTTACCAACCCTAGTACCTATCCATGTAGTCTGCAGCTGCATGCCTAATTTCCATTCCATTTTTTAATTTCCTTCAAGCAACCGGCCTTTGTTTATTCTGGCAATTTATGTCCCTATCACTACCCTCAAGGGGGAAGCATGATTTCATGCCTGTCTATATTCTTCCATAAACATACTCTTATAAATAGGATTATACTTGCTGATGGTGGAGCAGTATATCAAGGCCATCAGACCCTTTTTTTAATCAAGGTCATCAATTTATAAATACTTAAAGAGTCAAATATTAGCAGTAAACAGCTACACTGTGAACATTCTAATATTGCTTCCTTAATTCTATATTACTATTTGTTTTAGAATTTTTATTTTATTTTCAGGTGAACAATCAGCAACTTCAGACAATTAAAGAAAGATTTCAAGCATTTCTTGACGGACAAACTCAGATTGTCGCAGATGAAGCTTTTTGCAATGCAGTGCAGAGTTATTACGAGGTTTGCATTCTCAATGGCTTTATAAAAGCATAAAGGTCCAATGGAAACAAAATTTTGCTGTCCCAGGGTGTTTTTATTCATAATGAGCTCGATTTCAATCATACCAAGCAGTGGATTGTTGACATTGTCACCAAGATAATTATTAAATTGATTTCTGAGATGTATTAATCCATAGAAATAGTACATCAATATAAATTTGTTTATTTTTCACTAATCTAATTTGCAGTCCATGCAAGCTGTCACCTATCAGCTCTCAATGTCATGACTATTGCTATTTGCACTTTAGTGTTCATTGATTCGTATTAATGAAGCCGGACATTGTGTGACTCATTGCTCGGGGGAGTTTGTTACACTCGGGATTCTCCGAAGTCCATTAACATGCTGAGATAATAATATCTACTCACATAAATTAGACATTCGAAATGACTCAATATTTTCCTAATGTTTTTTTTTACTCTGATGAATATTGTAATCATGATTTGTTTATGTAGGGCTAGGGAGTGAAATAAAAGCAATTTAGTTAATATGAATATGTGATATGTTGATCTGGTTGACAGCTCTATGCCTCAACTATATTATCTTGAATTATTCCAGGTATTTTTGAAGAGTGACCGGGTGGCACGTATGGTACACAGTGGTGGATGCTCTGCGAATGATTTCAGAGAAGTTTTTAAGAACAACATTGAGAAAAGGGTCAGAGGTCTGCCAGAAATTGATGGACTCAGTAAAGAAACTGTAAGAAACATGACTACATCATATCATTCTATATTACTTAAATTATTTCCCAATCGTCATTGAAACTTGTATGAGCTTTGAACCACTATTTCAAGTCGTTATAATAAGAACTAGATCGATGGTGATTAAATTACTTAATTTTCTTATTCTTACAAATTATACAAATGTCAATAAGAAAATGTTGTTAGCAGCTGGTTGGGGGGAAAATAGACATAACTAATGTGTACTCACAGAATTTACATAGCAAACCAAGTTATGGACCATCTGATGAAACCAAGCTAATAGTCACTCCACCTGAGGTTCAGACTACTCGTCCATATAATTATGACACAAATCTAGAATATTTATCCGCTAACAAATATTTCTTTCATTAGATAAAAAATTATCTTTGTGCAGATGCTCTCATGAAATTCGATGAAAGCTATTTTACAGAAACCGTATTTTCAACGTTCGTTGCCCACTTACCGGCATTGCGCACCAAATTAAGACAATGGAATGCACTTATATCGCCCGCAGACCTTAATTGAATAATAATATTGGCACGGTTCTCTCGTCTACCAGACTTTAAATTATTTTCATTACCTTGTCATCGTTGTCAGAATATTCTGCTGTATATTAAATTAGGGGAAATTTCATTTGCATCGATGTTTTTTTTATAAGAGCAATATAGCTTTAACTATGCAGCTGTGCTTCAAAATTTTGTTTCAGAGTCATTTCAATTTATAATAGCTCAAACTCCTTTTTTATCACTGCCAATGCGAAATATGATACTTCATAGCCCCCTATCTTGTAAAAGCTTGGATATAAAAGGCTTTATATTGTTGTGCCTTTTTTAAATTACTTATTAAAAAGTTACAAACATTAAGTAACATAAAACATTATGTATATATACTTATGTGGTTGTAGCAAATATTATTTGTCTTAAATCACTTGGAATTTAGAACATTGCTATTGTCTGAATAGGAATGTGATGTGTGAAAAATTGATGCAATGATGGTTGCTATGTGCAATCTGAGAGTGGAAAGAGCCAGAGTTGTGAACAATTGTACATCAATTTAAATACTGAAATTTACATTTAGCCGGAGTCTGTAAATAAAACTACATTGATTAATTCCGGGACTGTTTTTTAGGTTTTGTCATCTTGGATGGCCAAATTTGATGCGATATACAGAGGGGAGGAGGATCCACGACGTCCTGGTAACCGTCTTTCTGCAGCTGCCGCTTCCGAATTGATCCTAAGCAAGGAGCAGTTGTATGAAATGTTTCAGAACATCTTGGGAATCAAAAAATTTGAACATCAGCTGTTATATAATGCATGCCAGGTAAATTTGTTTCATGAGCCTTCCAAACTTCTATACTCTTTATGACAATATTATTCTGCACTAGCAGAGCGTTCCTTACCAGACTTATCATATGCATCCTGTCAGAAAAGACACGGATATTAAAAATTAGGTTTTTAAGTTATTTAAGTTTTAAGAAATAACAGTAAATAGCTATTTCAACCCCCATACAATTGAAAAATTCTTTATTTCTTTCAGCTGGATAATTCCGACGAACAAGCTGCCGCTATTCGTAGAGAACTTCACGGTCGAATGCATTCAGCAGACAAGATAGAGCAACTTCATCGTTTTCCGAAATTTCATTGCAAAAATAATGAAATTGAAAGGCAGCTACAGGACCAGTATATTAATGAACTTCGTCAGCAAGTATGCTCCAAATATTGGTTGTGTTCTCATTTATTGATGTGATGTACAGGAAGTTCCTGGTTTACGAACTAATTCGTTTTTTGAGTCATAAGCCAAATTTGTATGCCAGTTGGGAGAGTTCTTACTTTCACATCTAGCTTCAATTGTTTATCAGCAGAATATATTTTACTTGGAACAACAAAAGTATAATATTGTAGAGATAATAAAAACATATTACTGCAGCAGACTAGTTATAATTGGGATAGGGGATGTGCGTGTCAAGCAATAAAATATCAAAGTAGCTTAAAATATCTCCCGAGCTTCATAAAGTCCATGTTTCCTTCAAAAATATGTACAAAAGCAAATTATATTTTAGAACTGCACAAATATTTATGGCAAGTGCCATAACCCACTGTTTAAGATTCCTTGATCAGCACGAGTAAAATCAATAAATACTTCTTGCGATATCAACAGTCGAGATGAAGTTGATTGGAATGAGGACTGATGTTTTACGATATTATTTTTTCAGGTTAGTCTACTGATGACAAATCTTGAATCACTTCCTGTATCTCGAGGGTCAGAGAGGTCGCATCCTCGGTTTTCTCGTCTGCCTGCATCAGCCTTGTCTGTACTGGATCAAACTTCAGAAGACGATAATACACTTTCGAAATCAGATGTTGTTCTCTCATTTACATTAGAGGTAAGGAGCTATTATTGGAATGTATATGATGGAATTAGTACACTACTATATGGATGTAGGCCGTATTTTTGTCTCTGCCATGTATCGACAACTCTATGTTGAGTCAAGTATTTAGGTGATTTTTTTCAAGACTTATACATTTGCAAATGTGACTTGTACAAGATATTGTAGGCTTAAGTTCTCACAGCTATTTTCCAATTCAGGTTATAGTTATTGAAGTTCAGGGCTTGAAATCTTTATCTGCTAACAAAATCGTCTACTGTACTATGGAAGTTGACGGAGGTGAAAAATTACAAACAGATCAAGCTGAAGCATCAAAACCAGTGTAAGAATTTTCATCAAGTTATGTTATCTACTTAAATATGGTTAAAGAAGTGGAAAGAAAACGGCAACAACAGTAAAGATACTATGTAAAATTCAGTGCTTATGTAGATGACATTGTTATTCTAGATGGGACACACAAGGAGATTTTACAACATCTCATCCATTGCCTGTTGTCAAAGTCAAATTATTCACTGAGAGCACGGGGATGCTTTCAATTGATGATAAAGAATTAGGAAAGGTCAGTTGTTTATTTAACTAAATAAAACGACCTATCAGTCGTAATATATTTGAATGATAATACTTTTGTTTATCTCATTTTTTTCTTGTGATTTATTTTCTATTTGCCTTTATTCACTATCAGGTTGTTTTACATCCAACTCCAAACACTCCCAAAGCACCAGACTGGTCTCAGATGCTTGTTCCAAAGAATAGTCCAGACCAACAGGTATCAGTGGAATTTCATTCATTTTTCCTGATGGTTGAACTTTATTATCTTATAATTTTTGTTGATAGATTCGTATCAAACTTGCAATAAAAATGGATCGTCCGCAGAACATGAAACATTGTGGTTTCTTGTATGCTCAAGGACGCACCGTGTGGAGAAAATGGAAGAAAAGATATTTTGTATTGGTTCAGGTAAGTGAAAACAAATTGTTGAATGCTATAATCTGATTTTTATAATCTCATTTGTTTTGGCCAGGTGTCTCAATACACATTTGCCATGTGCAGTTATCAAGACAGAAAGTCGGAACCTGCAGATATGATGCAACTTGATGGATTCACTGTCGATTACACTGATCCAGAACCAGGTCACGAAGGTGGTAGAGTGTTTTTCAATGCAGTCAAAGAAGGAGACAGTATTATGTTTGCAAGGTAATAGACCCCACAGATATACTGTTTACCCTCGATTTTCCTGAGTAATTGGAGGGGAATACCCTGTCCGAAATGTGAAAGTCCTTATTTTTGCCTTAATGGACCGACCTCGGTAAAGCATAGCATGATGACCTTGTAGGCTTAACAAATTGCCAATCCTTCATTTTTTAATAATATAATAATATTTATTAGCAGTTATAAACATGTGTAATTAATATGTGTATCAACAACTTACATTTATAGTTTTTATTAGTTTAAACTCTTTCATTTTCCAGTGATGATGAACAAGATAGAATTTTATGGGTTCAAGCAATGTACAGAGCAACAGGACAATCACATAAACCTATACCACCGACACATGTACAAAAGTTAAATTCGGGGAACAAACACAATCAGCTCGATGCTCCTATAACTCAATTCTGTAAGTAACCTCCATCTAGGTGTTATTATATCATATATTAAAATCAGATTTTACTATTTTTCCCCTATATCAGTTAATTAACTAGCAGAGCCTTGCCTTGTAAGCCATTTATTAGAATAAGTGTCAACGGAAAAGTTCTTTTAAATTCATGATGTCAAGATACAGTGCTATCTAGAAGTTTGAAACAGCAAAATCAAAGCAAAATCGCAAGCTGTGTTAATCACCATAGGGCATTAGAGCATTGCCTTGGTTCCGCGCATCTAATTTCAAAAAATGATCACACAAAACTTGGTTCAAATTTCCTATAGCCAACAAATAAAGAAATTTCCTCTTTTATATATGTTTAATTTTATTATTCATTTGTTCCAGATGCTGATAGAGCAAGGAAGCATGGCATGGATGAATTCATTGCAGCAGATCCATGCAAATATGATCATTCCGGTTTATTCGAATTGTTGCAAAGACTTACGTTAGATCATCGACTTAATGATTCTTATTCTTGTTTGGTTAGTTAAATATCTCATTGTTAGCTAGCAGGGAACCGGGCAAACCTTTCCAAGTGCTGAAATAGGTTATATATACATTATTTGGTTTCTAAGACTACTGAAAAGCAGAAATAATGAAAACTGAAGCAGTATTTCTCAGGAGTCATGGTTACCGATAATTAAGACTCAATATTCTAAAACTGGCACAAAAATTCCTATAGTATCACAAAGAAAAACAGAAAATGTTTTCAGAAACTTCTTCCGGGCCAAATTTGATTAAGATTCCCGGAGAAATAGCCAGGTTGTTGTTGAACACAGACAAACACAGCTCTTGTTTATTTTATAGATTATTCTACTGAATAATTAAATGCAAATGGAAAAGACAAATGCTATAATTGAATTTTGTCTGGTATTATTGAATTTGCTAAAACAAATTTGACTTTTTTATTTTTCCCTTGCAGGGTTGGTTCTCTCCCGGTCAGGTCTTTGTTCTTGATGAATACTGTGCCAGATACGGCGTACGTGGATGCCACAGGCACCTTTGTTACCTCGCAGGTCAGTCACAGTAACCTCAGTGTCACTTTGAGGCTCCTTAATCTCATTAGGTGTGATCATCAAATAATCAGTGGTGTAGTGCTCACCTCTACATGTGAATGATGATGATTTTCTTATATATTTAATATTAAACCTGCTGGAATTGTGTACGTGCCCGATGCACTCACGTGAACGCTTGCTGTCCATTTACGAGACGAACGGTGTGAGACAAAGGTGCCAATCGTAGCAATGTACCATTTTGTAGCTCCGGTACCTATGAAATTACCACTACACCCCTGCAAATAATACAGAACTGTAGCTCATGGGCCTCAACCTATACGATGAAGAATGACCCGTGCAAACTATTTCTCATGAAATATTGAATAAATAACCAAAATAATCACAAAAATATATTGGCCGTAACAGCTGTACCATCAGCAAAGGTAAACACGATGATAATTCATCTATTTATCATCAAATTACCTTTTAATTATATTTTCACTCATGAGCTACCTCCCAGTAACCTAGTAACAATGTGCTTCGATTTACGAGCAAGTTTCATGAACGGATCTCATCAAGCGTGTTATTTTTATTCACAAGTTTTATCTTATTCAATAGATTTACTGGAAAGAGCAATGCAAGGGACAATGGTTGATCCAACATTACTTCATTACAGTTATGCATTCTGTGCAAGTCACATACATGGTAATAGGTAAGAAATGATCCAGTGTAAAGTTATATGTAAGTTATTATAGTCTACATTCCATTCAGTAACTTACTAGCACTTATAGACCCGTCATCCTCCACAACAGTTGTGCCAACAAGTAGGTTAATTTTCCAATTGCTTCATAACTAAAATCAGGCTTCAGGAAGAACATCTTGATATCAAGTTGGGGTTGAAGCAGGAATTTTTATGACAAAATTTTTTTAGCAGTCTTTCATTTTAACTCCTGCTACCGACCACCAGGCATTGCCCATGTTATTTTTTATACAAAAGTTAATATAAATTCTAATCAGTTACCTCACATGAATTTCCTAAATTAAATCTTATTACTCGAAGTATGCCCCAGTTCACTAATATTTTTTTTTTGTATTTCAGACCGGACGGGATCGGAACCGTAACTCTTGATGAAAAACAGAGATTCTCAGAAGCTCAGGAAAGATTAAAGATTCATTTGATGCATCAGATCACTCATTTTCGATATTCTTTTCCATTTGGACGACCGGAAGGAGCTTTGAAGGCAACACTATCACTATTAGAGCGGGTATGCATATACTATTTGTCCTATGTAGGTCCATATAGCGGACCATCCATCCGGCAAGCTTGGATTTCTGGAGTTTCCGGTTCTTATATGTTTTATCGAATCGTGAATGTGCTATATTTCGATATCTTGTTCTGTATTGACTTGCTATGAAGAACAAAGTATTGCGCAGCAGCTGGAGTTGTCTGACAGCACAAAGATCTTAACGGAACAAAATTGGTGTAAAAAATGCTGGTTTGAGAGCCGGAAAGTACCTGAGACTCTGATTTTTCTATTGAATAGTCTTCTGTTAAAGTGCTACAAAATTATTTGTGAATAAATGCATTATAACGTGTTCAACTATTTACTAGATATCTATGGTAGGATTTTGCATTTTATTACTCTTGGGTCTTATCTTATTGTCTATGTCTACTTTCAGGTAATGATGAAAGATATCATCACTCCTGTACCACAAGGTGTCGTACGAAATATCATAAAACATTGTCTTGAAGAAGCAGCGCTTGTGAATTACACAAGAATATCAGAATATGCAAAAATCGAAGGTATTATAGAAATTTTACATCTTAGTAATGACCGATGTCTCGAAGGAAATAATTTTGATAAAGCATGACGCTTCATTGCTGCTTAAAAACTAAATTCATCATACATTCATCTACTTTGCAAGCTGCTCGTAAGGAGAGCACAGAGGATTCAAATGCAAATGCTGATTCAAAACAGCTGCCAGCACAAAGTAGTATGTGTTGTTGTACAAATACTCATCTACATTTATTATTGTTTCTTGCTGTTGCTTCATTGTTGCATCGATAGAGTTGCCCCTGTTTTTGCTCTACTGTTTTTCTGTTCCCTCACATACAGTAGGTTAATAATAATATTTCACTGGTTACTCTGTTGGATAAAATCTTTTCCAACAGAAATTCAACTATATTTTGCCCTGGCAATATGGTGCTAAAGTACAGTGGTACTACCCCTATAATCAGGATGCATTGTGATCCGCTTATAGGATATTTTTATCTTCAAAGAGATACTGGCAATATTGTCATAAGGTTGCTAACAAGGGTAATATACAAAAGAAGAACAATTGCTGTATAATTGATAGCTTTTTATAGCAGTATTTCCCTGAACTGCGTGTCATCAAATTTCATCCGAAATAATTCCTTAAATAATAATGTTTAGACTTAAGACTGGCATTTTTATTACTTTCAACTTGATCACAAAATCAGATAGGCCGTCAAAAGTTTACTTTGGAAATGTGAAAAAGTTTGATAACCCTTTGTTAGTATTATTGTTTAAATTAATATATTATATTGATGATTAATTAATGAATATTATAATACATTGTATTTGTGTAATTCTACTAGGTGATTGATAATGTCATGTGAACAATCCTCATCATTCAGCATACAGTTATCAATCTCCTCTTTATCTTATCTATGTTATCATAATTTCTTATCTGTCTTTTAACAGAGATTGTACCACGCCGTATGTCCCTCGTTCACTTATCACTTCTTACAAAAAGAATCCGACATAGTCAAGGTTTACTTGTTAATAACTAAAAAGTAATAGAGAGTAAAGATGGTTGGTGCTGATATTCTAACAAACTTCTGGTGTAATAATACGTGGTGTTTTATTCCTTTTCATAACATTCCCTTTTCTTGTCTGTCAACCATCCTTACATCATGGGTGCGTAGTGCATTTGAAAATCTCTAGGTATTATTC
>QXVX01008351.1:0-14075 GCA_013436065.1 Halocynthia aurantium
AATGTTCCATAAAATCTTACCTAAAGCAAGGATGATCCTATGCATTGCCGATTTCCAAGTCAAAATCACCCTCAAAACTCGCTTAGATGCGGTGAAAATGTGGAATACTGTAGCACTCTGCTTCACGCACCTCTCTTGGATCTCATGCTTCGACAAATCATTAAATACGTCTGTACGATCACGACAACTTAAAAATACAAAGTAAAAACGGATTACTAACGATTCTTAATTAAAGTCGCAGTAATCAAATCTTGCTGGAATAGAAGCAAAATTAAAACGTATAAATCAAGAAAATTCGACAATGCTCATTAATGTAAATTAAATAGTATGGTTTTGAATACAGAATTATTATTGAGAACTGTATCTCTGGTTCTTCAATGCAATATACATGCAATAAGGTTGAAGACACTGTACTTGAAGAACGTCTGTAGAATTGGGCATAAAATTCTACCAAGTCTTGCTACACGACGACGACTTCTTAGTAGAGAGAACGGGTGGTTGTCTTCGCGTACTATGCCGCCCTTTTTCTTTTACCTATACTAAAATCACGTAGCAGTTATGCCTCTCGCACTCGAAATTTATCAATAAAATGCTAATTATAGAATTGAACATAAACGGAGATATATCTCATAATTACAGGCATATGGGACGCCATATATATTAATGAATATGTAAATAGTGGCCGATTGAAGGTTTCCAAAAGCATTTCCCAGAGGAAGGTGAAATTCTCGTTTGTTTATTCACAACAGAGTAAGTGACGGGTATGGATTAAACGTCATAGAAATATCTTGGGCAAGTGAAAATATTTTATTTGGCTCATGTGGCATTCGGAAAAGAATTAATGTCATAAAGTAGATTGCATATAAAGGTAATATACTGCATATAAATTATAATCAGCAAAGAATAAAAGAAAATTAATGCTTCTGAATAACTCACAATATGATGCTTAGCAGATTAAAAGGATTAAAATAATATGATTATAGAAAAAAATTTAACTAAGTAAGGTAGTAATTACACATTTGTCTTCTCGCTGTGAAAGATAAAAAAGGAAGGTAGCAGCTGAAAGATCATCTTGAATGTCATCCCGAACCATAAGACGTCACAGTAAGGATGAATAAAACATTCACCTACTACTATCATTAAAATTAAGAAAAAAAAAAGATTTGAAAATGGCAAAGTACATGATGGTCACTGGTACAGGATTAGGAAGTTTTCTTTGAAAAAAAAGAGCTTTGCAGTCACAGTAATTACTGTGTTGCTGTTGTTCTACCTTAAAAGAAGATATTCAAAAATTAGATTGATGATCAGTAGGCCGCAACGCACATTTCTGCATAGCCTTCTTTTTCTGCTATCTTGTTTGCAGGAATCGCTTTGTACAATTGGCATGAAATGAGCAAAGCGAGAACCTTGAAGTAAAAAGAATCAAATTATTGGGAAATTTTTATTCTTGTTTGATTCATGGTGAAAGTATAGTAACACCTTCATTAATGCCTAGTGAATTTAAGTTGACGGCTGAAGCCAAAAGCCTATATAGCTGTTATACTAGCATGGGACATGCAAACGACTAGACTCACTAGAGTATTGTATATGACGACGATGCGTAACGCTATTTCCTGTACACTGTACTGGATACGGGGAAGTTACAGTGGGCTTATGGAATTGGATATTCTGGTATAAAGGATTCATTTGTACTGTGCTAATGATTCAATATAAGAATTTATGAGTTTACCTCGAAGAGCAGAAGAACAACAGCTGTCAGGCTGATTGCAATTATGTGAGATTGAAGAAAGTCTTGTACTTTATCAACACATCCCTGAAAAGAAATACGATTTTTCCAAGTGCATACATACATGTTAAATAAATGTTAATATATATTATAAGTAAAACTCTCACCACTTCACTCAGATAAGTGTTAGAGCCATACATGGAACAACTTGTCATACTCTCCGACACATTTCCTTTCATCTGTTTGCAGCAGCTTTCCGGCCATTCTGTTCATTGGTCGAGTAATTAAATTCGTTAGAACAAGTACTTATTCCAAACTGGACTAAATATACAACAAATAACAACCTAAATCAGAAATATTCCCGACTTCTCTGAACCACAGCGACCCGGTTACATTTCCAACTTGAACATTAGTGTGATTTTGGTATCCGAGAGTTGTGTTGACACCGCAACATGAAAACTGTATATAAATATTATTTAATACAAAAAATAGGTAAATATAGGAAAATGATGTCAAGGATGAATAAAATGAATTATTAATTAACACATCATAGTCGAATTTTGTTTATCCAAACCATTGATTGAACATCGAATTTTAGCTGGGTACAGTACAGTTCTCGTGAATGTACATATTGTGAATTTGATTCTATGAATAATGCACGGTAAGTCATGATAAATCATTTAAAATTCATTTCATTCAATCATTTATTATTCTCTTCGCACGATTTGCTTCGCATTAGAAGTTCTAGCACATCACTATACTAGCGCTTTAAAGCAAGGAGTTACGTATGGTAAAGTTAATTCGATAAATTGCGATCAGTAAATCATTGAACTAAAATATCATTTGAAGAATATAAATAATATATTCTTTAGTATCTAGATTCTAGAGTCTAGATACTCTTTGCTCTAACAGCATTTGAATAACACAGGAACTGTGAAAGCACGTCATAAAAAGGAAGTTTCTCGTATGAGTATGATGATACACCATTCATTGTTATGACTAATAATACTCGATACATGTTCCACACTATCAAACAGAGAGAAAAATAGCTACATGCATCTACATACGATGGTTGCCGAATAAATGTAATTTTGAACACTATGATATGATTTACCGTCTCTTGTACTTCTTTCCAAGCCCATGACACGGAATCATTTGGATCATCCCCAGAGTAGTTGTACGCTAAAGTTTCTGCCATCTGGTCAGTAATTCCAACTTGTATCTGATCACAGAGAAGATGGATTTATTTTAACATTAGCTTCAATTTACTGTATCATAATCAGGGCTACCATCTTTCTGGAACCAAAAATAAAAAGGATTTCCCTACCCAAATACATTGCAGTACACCTAGCATCGTCTCACGGCACACCAGTGTGCACGCGGAGTACTGATTAGGCTAAAATAACTTGTTAGTCGAGATGAAAAATTTGAATTTAAATTGTTGCATTGCTGAAAATAAGCCAAAATAAGGACAAATCTTAGAAATAAGGACGGTATGGCAGCCCTGATCATAAGACATTGGCAGATTAATATAGTAGCGTGGGGAGCAACACAGTTTTATATTTGTCAGATAATTTCGTCGATCGGAATATCACATTCAATTACAATAGTGCCTTAATGAAAATGAAAGAAATACCAATCTGTAGGTATCAAACCGCACACCAAGCGGCAAAATTATGTCATGGCTGGCCTTACGCACTAGGATATTTATTAGAGTAAGACAAAGCGATACAAACCATTTCCCAAAATCAAATACTAGATCAATAAATAAAGGGCGAATAAAAACTTGGTCTAGTAATGATACAACAGAAAATAAATCATCTACTTACTACAAGAATGAAACTAGTGTTCCTCGAACGCGTGCAAGAGAAAAACAAACACAATAGCAGATGAGAATACAAATACTCAGAAAGTACCGTGCAAACTTGATTAAAAGTTGACCAGAGATTGACTTGTATGCGCTAGTATATACAATATATTACCAGTTCCAAACCGAAATCGCTATAAGGAACATAACACTCTTACCTCATGCTGAAATACAACTCCGAATATAGCGATGACAATCTCCAACAGAAGAAGTATCGTCATGAAGATGGAAATCTGGAATACAAAATCATAAATGAAAATTACTAAAAGTAAATAACATTCAGTAAGTCCTCAACATACAAACAGGTAACGTTCCAAGAGGTTGTTCGTAACTGGAATTGTTCGTAAATCCAACACAATGAAAATAAATACACATGTAATGCCTATGCAGCCACTTCGGTCCCATCCAACAACTCCCATCAATCCCTTATAAACATATGAGTGTAAATATTTTACTGTTAGCATTTTAAAAGTTAANAATCAGTGTAAATATTTTACTGTTAGCATTTTAAAAGTTAATGGGTTCGCAAAATCTCTGAATTATAATTATTAAATACAAACGCGATAACAATCACTCAATACACAGTACAACTACTTCGTGAGATAGACCACGCGTGACTGAGAAAGAGGCTGGGAGATGTGTGTTGTTGTTGACAATCATGCGCCAAGTAGTAATGGATTTGCGAACTACACCATTCACACAAATTTTTAATGTCCGCTGCCTTGTTCGTATCAGCTAAAGTTCGTAATATCCGTATCTAGAGGACTTAATGTACAGGCATATAATTGATAATAATTCCCTAGAGGATGGGGGTATGGTAGCAGGGGTGAGGGCACTATCTGTCTAATATTTATTTAGCGAATATATACATGTGTGGTATCGATATTAATAGCTGCATCCAATTGATCATACCATTATCAAAACACATTTGTTGTTTGCGAAGGCTCCACAACAGCTGGCAATTGAGACGACGAAGATTCCTATCCCTATGCAGATGATCAAAGCAGAAACCATTTTGAGTTGATTCTAAAAAAAATTATAAGCATCACATTACAGCACAATGAAATATCAAGTTAAGTTTATTGTTTAGTCATTATTGTGTTCTCGTAACATGGTTTTGGAAGTGATAATCATCATGTGTGTTCTGGACCCTGAAAAAAATAGGATCCAAAATATGGTAATTTTACCTCTAACAGAAACTGTAAACGCTAAATGTGTATGCATGGACAGTTTTCATCATATTTTCATTTATTGATATCACAGAGAATATGCAGCGAATAATACAAAACCACGAGAATAGGGTACCTGCTCCTCTGGCGACAGGGTGATTGAACCAACATTTTGATTGGCTGGGACGGCATAGAACCACACACCGAAGAATAAGAGCAATAAACCTAAAACCTAAAAATAAATAAGCCTTTTAGTAAACAGTAAAATTTAATATTAAGAAGGTAGGTAAGGTAGTCCTTCCAAAAACCGGTCACGTTTGCTTAGGTAAGCTTGAGGTAAAGGGGTAAGATTAACTGTGCATTTTCCGAAGCGCAATAATCGGGCAAACTAAACAAGGTGTTGACTCTTTAATTTACTAATAAAAACTGCACAAAGAGGATCGTTAAGATTCTAAATTAAAGGAATAATTACCACGAACAAGGAATTTGTCAACAGGAAACAATAACGCATGCATTCCGTGGTTCCCTTTCGTTTTACCTCCATGTTCTCCATCTTCCTCCTGTTATAGAAAAGTTACAGTACTATCTCAAGGGTCATGACCCCTGAGGATGAAGATTCACTAGAATTGCGTTGAATACTTCATATTTACAAGGTTTAATTTTTATTCTTTATTAATTGGATCCTATTCAAGCATACAGTCACGAAGATTTCCTAGTAGGGGCGAACTGGCCACACGGGTGATGCCTGATCGGCTGGTACCGCTTGGCTGAGTACAAAAGATACTGCCTAATTAAGGCTCTGCTGGCCCTAAGGCCCATTTTGATAGATGGCCTGAAAACACAGATATGTTGGGTTCACCGATAAAAAGAAGAAAGCCTTCAAGGACAAACGCGTGAATGAAGAAAGATGCCATTTATTTACATAAAAATAAAGGAAAGCATTTTTGTCATCACCTGATGATTATCAATTTTTTTCACTCCATTTTTTATGGCCTGGATTTTTGGCTGGCCCTACGTGCCTTATTTGCCTAATGGTTAATTATTTCGTTTGTCTTTCATTCTTAAGGCAACAATCGCGTTACTATTGAGTTGAACCCCGTTGAACACACATAATCCATTCAGAAAAACTTGTCTTATTATTACCCTGTGCCGAGCGTGTTCAAAATAAGCTAACACTGACATTATTGTCAAACTGGTACTTTGCTTATCCAGAGATATTATTTCATTACATGGCTCTCTTTCTACAACGCTTGTAGCGTTGAATTATACGGCGGCACTACAGACAACACTCCCACGAGTTTTCCCCTTCCGATTGTTCGTCAGCACTCCCTCAGAAATTAATTCCCATTTCCATTTAATTTCCATTCGCTGGTCTTCGCGCAGTGTATGCTACAGCTAATCGATGGTACATTGCACGTTTCTTTTCCCTTGTTGGTCTTAGGATAGTTTCAATTGCTTTTTATGTTTCACGTTTGAATACTACTCTACCATTCATATTCAGTATATTTTTTGATCATATATGAAAACCAAGCCATCCATTTGAATATCTAAAATTAATATATATATTCCAATATATATATATAACATATTCCAAGTTCTAGAATCAGAAGTTAATACTTCATATAGCACAAAATTGTGAATTGCTATATCGAATTCACGATATTCATATCTAGGGCAGAACGATTGTCAAAAGTATACTGATATTTCGCGCCACTTTCAATTGATTACTCATAATGCTTTTAAATTTTGTTTTCTTCTATTGTGATGAAACAGACGGTAATAACTAAATTTCAAACGGCAATATCGCGGCCACAGCAAAATGTGGAGAGAACAGAGGAGAGCGAATATCAAGCGAAGGATGTGTTTTTTCGAATTTGCTGACAAAGGTATATATGTATTTTCGATTTTCTATAGCGGTAATCTGGAAAATATGCTGGATATACCCTAACATACCTGATTGTGGGTTTCGGTATGTAAGACCCCAGTAGGCAAGATAATTTCGGATTGAGCAAGGGTTTCTGCTAGCTCCACTTCCTATAACAGTCCACCCATAACTTCAGGAATGTTCTGGTAAAGCGCAGTATGCAATTACATAATGCTCATTTTCAAGCAATGAAAGTAGCTTTCACAATCTTTTACTTTCACAGAATATTATAAATAGTTAAACGAAGCGACTGTGTCACGGGATCGTTCATTAGTACCCTTCAAAAATGAAAAAGATAGTTCACATGAGATGGAAGGAATCTGTAGGCGGCGCCAAGTCATCCGAGCAACGAAATGATCGTCTTCCATACCCCAAAGATTCGCATCAGAAAGAGGATAATTGTACCAAAATATCGCGACCTGATGGTAGGATGGAGCCGGGAACAGAGCGCGTTGCTGCAGCGTCTGCTAACAGGAGGAAAAGAACATTAATGAAACGAAACTCGAAGCAGAAAAGCGAACATAAACATGATCGGCATTGCGTAAGCAGTAGCAGTGAAAGTGAAAACTACGAAAAAGTGCTTCAGCGACCCCCGACAACGTATTGTGACCTTATAAGCGAGGCTTTTCGCGAGAAAAATAAAGCGGTTTTGAGTATCAGTGAGCTTGCAATTTGGATAACAGAAAGGTAAAGCCGTTTGAATGAGTTTGTTCGTAGCAAAAAGTGTCTCAAAATTATATTTCCAACAGTCCATTTTCTTTTCCCCTAGGCATGCATACTTCCGTTCCGTTAAAAGTTTAAAACAATGCCTTCACCAAGCTCTCAATAATAGCTGGAAATTTGTGAAAACACATCCGGGCCACTGGCGATATCATAACAAGATTTGTCCCGGTAAGTCGAAATGTTACGCAATCGATGTTTTAGTTAGTTTCGGCAATTGTGTTGAGCGCCGTCTAGCGGATTTTACAATCGCTATAACTAGAGTGTTTTGCCAGCAGCAAAGGATACGGTTGAAGCACGCGGAGGTGAAAAAAGGGCGGATAACGATGTTAAAAAGGCGAAATCACGATATCCAGTACGAGAAAAGGGGCGTAAACGACCGAATTTCTTTTCTGTCGAATGGAAGCAGAATACAAAATCCCCCAGGAAAATATCGACTACTGGAAGTGCTCTCCGAGATAAACCTTCAATGTGAGTACTTTAAATAACTTGACAGAGTTAGAACTTAGAATGCGACTAAACGTGCGTCGACCACGCGATAAAAATTGTGCAAATGAAAAATCAAGAACATAGAACATCGTTTCCCAAGTGTTTATTCCCTGAACAGGTTGAAACCAATTTCAAAATGTAAATACAATTTCATCACAAAACATGTTAATAGAGGGAATATTTGCAAAACACTCGCCAGCCAAACAAAAAACCACTCAAAAAGAAACGGGCTAGCCAAAGGGGAAGTTTCTGTGCAAGCCGACGTGGTCGGGAGTGGAAGCTAGAAATTTGAAAAATATGAAAAAGTTTTGAAAAAAAGGCGAAAAGAGCTAAATCTGTGATTGTGAGAAAGGATGAAATGAAAATATAATGCAAACTAGGGGAATATAATTAATTCTGATTCTATATATAATATTCAATTCAAATATTCTAATTGTAAGGGATAAAATGAAAATATAATGTGAAAGTATGTGAAGCAATTTCAATCGTGTTTAACATTATATTTAAATAGATCTACTTTATATTTTAGTTAGTTTGTATACTATGGTATTACGATATTTCAGTACCATCTTCAATGGGTGGTATCAAAATTAATGTACAATTGCAGAGTTAGCTCCTTTCCATGGCTATAAAAACAGGCGAATTAAAAATATAATATGACGTCACGTGAAAGGTGGAAAGTCCACAGGTTGAAAGGTCATCTGGATTAAGATTCAAACTTCATCGAATTAAATAAGCTTTGGTTAGGTTAAAGATCATTTAGATGGATTCAAACGTTATCGGGCTTCCGGAGCTTTTGGATCAAAGGTTTCACATTAAGATTCCAACGTAATGTCGCCGGAATCGTTCAGCTGCTACGTAAACTGTTGAAATTCCACGGGGTAAAGGTCATTCGAATTAGGAATCGTGTTATTTAAAGCTTATACGTAACGTGACGTCATAGGTCGCGTAACAATACTGATATTACCACGAAAATGCATCACTCAATACATTCAATTAATTAAAACAGAATTGAATAGAAAATGGATGTTTGAAATTCAATCGCAAAGTTGCCGATGATTAGTCTACAACTTTGCAAGTTAGGACCACCATACAAAATGCCATATTTAGAAGACTCAACAGCNCTGACGCCTTGGAGACTTTACATATACATAACAAGCTATTTTTAAAGCTGATTTGAATTTGATCGAATAAATCGAATCGTATAAAAAGCTAACACAAGTTTAATTTTGATACATCACAATTCTTAACACTGCGTTTTTAAGATATAGTAGTATACCTTGATCACGCGAGCCCTTACCCCGAAATACAAAATATTAGGTACCGTATTCTTACGCCTCTTCTGTGCATTCTTCTGGGGTCGTTGGACCCGTTGCGCCCACGTTGTCGGCGCCTCGAACCGCACCGAAGACGTTGCTCGACGCTTCGTGTGCGCCGAAGATTTCAACAGAGCCGCCGCTCCCTCGTTGTCGACGCCACGTAACACGCCGAAGACGTTGCTCGACGTTTCGTGTGCGTCGAAGATTTAATCGGCGCCGCCGCTCCCTCGTTGACGCCTCGAAATACGCCGAAGACGTTGCTCGACGCTTCGTGTGCACAGCAGATTTCATAAGCACCGCTGCTTACACGACGTCCTGAATATAATAATATCATTTTATTGTTAAAAAAATCTCAACACTTTAAACTACAGGGTTGCCAGATAAACATAAAATTTTTGTATTGGGTCGCCTCGAAAACCGAGGAACTAAGTCATTTGGCATTACTACTCGAAGCTAATAGGTAAATCTAGATTCTAGAAAGCTTATCACGTAGCGCTGACAACATTAGACCTTCATTAGAAACTATTTTCAAAATTCCCCCAAATATTATAATACAGAATTCTTCTGACAACCATGTTTTAGCATACTAACCGTGGCATGGCTCATTCTCAGCAGTCATGAGAGGCTGGCCTGTAATGGAAATCATCCGATTAAACATATATATCACATCAAAATAAAAGCAACCGGGCCCGGTGCAACACTCATACACACATTCGCAAAACAACGAAAAAATTATTGAATGCTCGTCAAAGCACAAAGCACATGGAAGATATCCAACATAAAAAGGAGCTTCTGTTAAAAGGGCATTTTTAACCTTATAAACAGATGAGTAGCCAGTAAATTTACAGCTTTGTACCACGACAAACATTCAACAGCACATAATAACCGGTCACATAATACACAATGAAATGGCATAACGAAAAGACACTGCTTGCATTCTAAAACCTTCCTAAGCTCGTGAAATCACGTTCAACCAAACTGTAGACGTGTACAGACTGTTCACAAACGACACAAAATATTTGAAGTAGATAAAAAAAGGAGAAAGGGGAAGACATTTGCCTTAGTAAGGCGCTTAATATATTTTGCAATTAGAAAACGTGTATACAAAAATAATAATTAATTCGATAACACCGAGGCGCCAGTAACACTTCTAGTGTGACACGTAAGCGTCGATGCTCGGAAACCTACATAAATTCGTGTGATGTAATTAAGATGGAAAAACTCAGAGATTTGGATTATGATAAACGATTAACCAATCACACATTGAAGATTAGAGTTTAGCTAACACTTCAATTGACGCTTTAAATTACTTCATGTTTAGTTTTTGCTGATGACCGTCCCTCTAAGTTCACACAGATTTCCATTTAATTCAAAATCTTGAACAAGATACATGGCATTCACGAAATAATATTGTTCCATTATAATTGGCATGCAGATCAATGCCACAGCTGCCACTGGTGACAACATTGAAACAGTTGCTTTAAAACATGTAGCCTAATAACTTATTGCATTATTTTGTTACTATTCCAATCTGCCAGGCCATCTTGCCTTGCACATGTCCCTTTTCCCACCACCACGATCTTAATAGCATTTTAATTTGAGTTTTCACCTTCCTACAATTGTTAACAGAAACGAAGGGCAATGGACGAATGAGAACGCATTGTGCGTTAGATCCATTTCGGAGCTGGGCAGATTGACTTCACCAATCATACCGTCTTCCAGTTCTATCGCGCATACCCCAATGGAAAAGGGGGAAGTAACTAAGTGGGATTCTGTGGTGGTAGGTATCTCATCCTCTTTTCAAAATTCGAAGGGTAATTCACGTCCCATAACGTCCCTCGTTATCACTGACCTGTTCAATTCACACTCAAATATAAAATTATAATTTATCCTCTAGAAGAAAAATTCTGAACACGAAAACCTGGCTGGTGCTAGTAAAATGAACTTTAAGACTAACAGTCTTACGAATATGGAGAGAGAATCTCAAAGGCGCTTGAAGAAGAAAAATCAAAAAGTAATGGAAAAAGCTTTGAGGAAAGTTATGATGGATAATTGTCAATCTCAGGTTTGTATTGAGATAATCTCTAGCTGAATCTAACTGAATATAACCATATATGTCTCCCATGCAGACACGAAACTTCATGCCAAATATGACAAACGAACTACAAGGATTTTTACATTCATCAAGATGCAGCCCTGAAAGAGAATTGGAAGTATCCTATATACAACCGCACCAAAACTACATTTACAGCTTAGAAACCAGTTCACCGTGCGACTTCAATACAACCGGTTACGTCCAAGCTGGGACACCAAACGCGGCACAGCGGAGTAATGAGTCGATGAAAAGCTGTCAACCAAACCCCTTTCCTACCAGAGACAGTCACAGCCGCCAGCATAATCACGTTCGTTTTGGAAGAAGAATGTATCCTCGTTTCACCAGCACAACCAAATTTTCTCCACTCGAAATCCAAAATGAACGCAATAAATCTTCTGTTTGGAAAGTTTTTAATTGCCCTGCAACTGAAAACCCAAAGAAAACATTGATGCAACATGTCGGTGGTAACGAACCAATACAATACCAAAACAACACTCCAAATACACCATCGTCGGGGTGCATTACCAGCATTAGGAAGTCAGTGATCGTCTCTGCAAGTGAAACTGCTACCGACAGTATTAATGATTGTTCTGCCTCCTCCAGCTTGGATCTTCGACGATCTGGTCCAAGCTTTTCTACCGAATCTCTCCCTTCCGCCGATAAGGCAAGTTTGCGACCGTTTATCAGCGATCAAACCAGCAAAGAAGCGGAGAATAAAACTGCTCAAGAAGACCAGAGTATTATCGAGGCACTTTTTTCGGATTTCACTTCAAAGAATAGCGATCTCGACGACATAATAGCTTTAATAGACCCGACCTTACTCGATAGCCGCGTGGTTCCGAAAACAGAACCTCTTCCAGCCAATGGTGAATCTACTACATACAATTACAGTACTCTGGCTAGTGATAAATGTGATATGAGTTGCCAGATGAAAACAGAAAACCAAGCAGACAACGATACGATTGGCGACAAGTCGTATAACGAAGGTATATCGATATATACAATAATTCAAACTAGGAATTTTACAATTTTACGAGATTAAATTTATGAATGATCTTCTAGAAAAAGCATCGACTTCATCCAGCTGTCAAAATGCACCCAACAAAGTCGTTGAAGACGAGGACTGCGTGATTGTGAGTGTTTTTACACCGAAAGAGAAGCGTCACAGACAGATAGGAGCGAGTACGAGCAAAAAGTTTTTGTCGCCCAGAAAAAAATCCGTGTTTCACGTTCCTACTTCAAAATGGAGTGACAGCAAAAACCGCGAGAAGTTTTCAACAAAAGAGCGAGGTGAGAGGGTGAATGGCGATAAAAAGTTGAAGAAATACATGGCAAGCAAAAGGCTACAACGAGAGAGAATTGTAAGTATCCGTATTGTGATGGCTGTACAATTTATATGTATTTCTGGGGAAATATTTTTTCTGTTTTGTTAGAGTGATTGAGACTACAGTATTGTGAGGGACGGGTGTTGCTGCATTGTCCTAACTTTATCACCTTTTCGGTTCCAGCAGGCTGCGCCGTTGGAGACGCAAAATAGCGAAATGCCGGGACCTTCGAATTCTCTCTGCTACCACGGAATAAGTTATCTGTATAAACCTCCATTCCAGTGGAAAAACAACAACAGCAGTTCGAAAAACAAGGCCAATTCAACACAAATGCCGCCCGGTCCAAGTTACAGCATTTATCCATTGCCAGTTATTCAAGCTCAAGATGCTTACATGAATGCACCCCATCACTATGAGTATCCGGTAACCGTCTTCAAGTCAAATACGGATGTGCTCAAACCAACAACACTTAGTTCGTCAAATTCTTCCAGCAGCACTCACCCTACCAATCATTATCGTATACACGGAACCACGCTTCTTCGCACTGACATGAAAACGACAAAACACGAATGACATCATCGGATGTTGCCCATTATTCATGTCGATGTGAACTCTTGAATTTTGCAAGAATTTCGTTATCTTGATCAATAAAATCTCGCATAGCGGTTTCTTTATGCAACTGAGTGTTGTTTTGTAGAACTGCAGGAGGTCAATATACTGTTAATTTTTGCAGCGAAAACTGTAACGTATAGAAAATACAATCTCACTGAAATTCTTTGTAACTGCATATCAAGACAGTTTAGACATGGGCAAATATTTACTTTCAAGTAGCAGTATAGGGAGTATAATTGTACAGAGAACTGATGATGGTAAACATTATAATCTGACATATAATAATAACCTGACATATGTGTAACCACGATATGCATATAAAACCCAAAGTCCATTTCTGGCTATTAACGCTTTACACGAGTAGATGTGTCAAGCTCAATATAACATTTCCTAAACGGGATACCGAACGATGATTTGACGGGTAATACACGAAGAGATAAGCTGACTAGCGAACCAGCAGCAGGGTGTGAAAAATAAGTCTCGTGATATATTGGTTGAGACGTGGAGTGTAAAAGATACTGGATAAAACTGTTCTAATGATTCGATTGTAATTTAATGTATGCTTGTAAGTTTGTAGCATCAAGCTTGTGTTGATGATACGAACCAGTGAATATAACTGTTGTATATAGTCAAAACTTGTATTGATTAATACCTTACAAAGAGGCAGCATTTAACCATCGAGTTATGTTTGTTTTATGTAACCTTCTGATACCGGACAACGATAGCGGAGTTCCTCCTTGTAATCAGGAGTGTATTTGTAGCGGATGAAAACGACAGAGTACAATATAAACTAAAAATAAACTCTTACACGCAACCTGTAACAACCAAC
>QXVX01008352.1:0-28700 GCA_013436065.1 Halocynthia aurantium
ATTTACTAAGCACCAACATAAAATTTTCCATAGTTTTTTAAGATTTTTCGGTGTACAAAACCATAGAAATGGGCATTCAATAAATATTTTACTAGATGTAAGTAATATGCGTAAATTACTACTCATAGAAAGCAAGAGAGAAAAAAAAATTGAATTCAATAAATATGCGAAATAGTACCTTTCACCTGCCTACAGTAAAATAGTAACAAATTTTCTTCTATGAAATATGGCAAGCAAATTAGTGGTAATGTGTATAAAGGTAACATAATCAAATGACACAAGTGTAAATGTTGCCTAACTTTTGATTTGTCATGAGCTTTCTGATCTTCGCTGATTGTTCTTGTAAAAATCTTGAAGACCCATACTTTTTTGGGATAAGAAATGGTTTTCTTCTCTGCTTGTCGTATCATTGTCGATCTTTACTTGCGCCAGTTTGTGTAGGTCCGAGTCAGACTTCAAATCGTTGTTAAGGACAGTGGTTGAAGGCGAAGGAGCTATTGATTGCATCACGTTTAGTCTGTATTTCTCGTAAGTGTAAAATACTCCGCCGGATAAATTGATAATCTGTCCCAAGATTAACATCGCAGTTGCAGTAACCCCACCGAATGTGTACATGCCTTAGTAGATGGAAAAACAAGGGATTTTAGTTAGTGAAGTTAGTAAGAATTTTTGAGGCTTGTAATAACTACGGTATGTAAAAATGCCTTCATACTAGAGAAAAAATAAAGATTTTCTCAGGAAAAAGATATTTCACCATTTACCTTCAAAATGAATATTATGATGTATACTATAAATTTCTGGTATATCTGAATTATTTTGGGAATCTGCATAATTTTACTAGCTGTTTGTTGGCTTTGCTTTTTTTTATGGATACTACACATTTGAAATTTTCTAAGAAGTAATGTGGATGAGTTGAGCTATCTCTTACCAACAATAGTTGTGATTGCACTTTTTGCAACTCCGACCAGTGAAGTAGTCAGTGCTGAATTGACAGTTGTGCACAGAAACATAGAATACGTGAAAAGACATCCATACGAAACCAGTAATATAAAGCAGCCTATAAATGCGGGGTTGGTCCAAAATTCATATTCCAGTGTCGATTTTAATTCTCCTGTGATAACGATATACATTGTTCTTAAATATTTTACACTTCTAGACTAGATTTTGTGTACAATAAGATATATTCTTCTGCATCTTATAAATATACCTTTGATTACAACAAAAACTGCCAGTATAGGCAAACAGTTGATACTATTAATGTACGATATGCTCAATGCTCCCAACTTGTAATCCATTTCAAGTCGCTGCAGAGTAATGAGATAAAGTGCTTGAAACAAGATGCTTGCCATACCACAAATATATCCCTGGACATCAAAATCCAAGTCGCCTATGGCTAAAACAAAATGTATAATCTAATACCAGGAATGCAATTAAGGAATTGTCTCATTGAAGCAGTCAGAAGTTATAGTTTATCCTACCTGCAATGAATGTTCCTGCTGTGATTATAAGGACAGAAATCACTATGTTAGTTGTCACTTTCTGCTTTTTCAAAATACAACAACCGACAGCAAGGCTAGCAATTGGAACGCATCTTCTCATAGCATTGTACATTGGAATGTTCATGCCAGTGAGTGCAGATAAAGCTTGAAAAAAGAAATAATTTCTTAATGAACGTAAACATAGAATAGCGCAGTAAAATTACGGTTTGACTATGCTGCCTCAGTCTTATTAGTAACATAAATATCATCATTCAAGTGTCACGTTTATCCCCGATAATTCCAGCTTCCGTAGGTTGTTGTACCACAGTACCAGTTTTATGTAAAGGTTTTTCTAAGCAGACGTGTAACTATAATAGTGTCTAGTAATATTGTCGTGTATAGATGATAGATTTCTTGGTTATTTTTCCTTTGGTTTCACTTCACATACTTTATGTCAGTTAGTCAGTTACTATCACACAATCTTCGTTGCAGTTGTTCAACTTGAATTTGAGAATGAATACTCACATATAATTGTGTTAATCGAATACACGATGGATAGTAGCGAAAAGTTATGAGCTCTCTCCACGGTGTAGTCGACTAAGTTTAACTTCCCGGTCTTTTTTAAAACGAAGAGTCCGAAGGAGAGAAATGCCATTTGACATAACATAATAACAGCCGGTTCGTGGAATGCCCATACAGAAAGAATATCCTTGTTCAAAAAGTTCATAGAGCCGGAACAAAATCCATACAGACACGTTGAAAATACAGTCCATTTCAGCGAAGCTGAAGAGGCTTTGTCTGTATTGTCCATATTTCTGATGACGCCGCGAAACTTGTCGAATTAGATCCGTCTACTTAGCCTTTTTACAGGTCTGTTAGCAACAAGTAAAAACTTGGTGATAATATGATTAATATCTATATTTCGTTATATAGCTGAAAATGCACCCAGAACGTGGTAATCTTCTTTCTCGCCATTGTAGCAAAGTTATCAGCCTTACCTCGCGATGCGAAAATCCTAGGTATATTTAAAGCGACACTTAATACTATACAGGAGAGGATTCAATGGTACCCAATATTACTATTGTTCAACAGTATTTTATTTCCGCTTTTGTGGTATATCGGTCAATACTTCTTTACAACGTCTCGTCTATAGCTGATATTCTCGAACGCGTCGTTTGTTTAGTCATGTCTTGGTGATACTTGACTACGGAATTTACATACAGCCCGAAGCGATTTTGAGAAGCGAGTTTAACTGGTGAACCGATACTAACTAACGAACCTGTTTATTTGTAGTAAGCTGATCTACAGCTTTACTGGATTTCTATACTGGTGTTTTTCTAAACTGCAATGCAGCATACAGTAGTTCTAGCATACGATTTTTCTATATTCCAGTCATTACATTATACCACCATATCAACATATAACACTTTTAAGTTGTTAGTATCCTCTGTCGATATGTCTTCCGCGCTTCTAACAAACTATCTCGATTCAAATCCAATGAATGTTCTTCCATTTCACTAATTGGAGGTGTTGAACCTGGAAAGGACAATTCTTGAACATAACAAGGAAAAAAAATGTTCAATTGGTCCAGCATAGCAATTATCTCATCTTGTGATAATGATCGTCTAGGCCCGTAAGCTATCTTACCTGTCCAATAATTATTCTTAGAACTCAGTTCCATTCAGATTCATTTGTATTATCTTCGCTCATTAGATATGTTGTTTCTGGTGTATTTTGAGGAATGTACATTGAAACATTGGTCTCAATTGTGGAATTGGTTTGCATATCCGTGCTATCAAGCCCTGCATTAGAATTCTGAACCTCCATCTTCTGCGAAAAAACGCAACCCTAATACATACATGTACGTTGATATTCGTGTTTTGTTCTAAGTTTTCGTTTTTACTAAAATATTTTTTATGCATAGATGTCTTGCTCGGTTCTTCGTTATCGGCATCACTTTAGATTCCATTGTATAATTCCTCTGAATAATTCGCACAATATCCCCAGCCCTTACCATTTTTCGTTGATCATAAATTGTAGAAATTACTTCGCCGGAAGTAGTAGCAACATTTTTTGTCTTCACTACAGCAGATCCTAGTTTATTCCGATGCTTTTTGTATTTCTCTGGACAGTTTTCTCCTCTGGAATCATGTATTTTCTTGTGTTTTTTAAGGTATTTCGCAAGCTGCGGTGACAATTGGTGATATTGAAATAAGTTTACTACCAGTTGAAAAAATTATACAACATATACCACCTTAAAAGACGAGAAACAAATATCGCATTTAAATGGAAGATCTGATGTATGTATCTGGTAATGCTCTTTTAAATAGTATTGCTTTGTGCACCTATGGCCACATACATCACATATATATCGGAATGACGAAGCTGAAACAATACAGTGTTCGTTATTGTGTTATTGCTAGTATTGAACAAGTTGGAAAATATTTATTGTTCCTCACCGACATGTTTTTGTTTGTGATGGTTAAGTCCGGTTTTCTGTTTGAATGTTCGCTCACATTCGTTACATTTGAAACCTCGTTCGCTTGAATGTGTAGCAATGTGGATTTTGAGATAATCGCCACGAGAAAAACTTTTTTCACAAACCTCACATTTGAATGGTTTTACACCTGTTCATAAATATGTCAAATTGCAGTTTACCAAGTCGAACATAGGTATTGCATGAAAATAATATTCCTAACCACATACCTTTATGAAGTTTTATATGCCTTTGAAGTTCGTAGTTTGACTTGAAAGAAAACTCACATTCGGTGCATTTGTATGACTTGTTGAGTGAATGAACTTTTTCGTGCCGGTTACGCAATGCAACGGTCACAAAGGTTTTCCCGCAGCCAGGCTGTTGGCATGAATATTTCCTGATGATTTGAGAAAAGCAAAAATTCATGCGAGTTAAAATTCAATTTTAATGGCAATCATTTCATATGGCTTACTTATCACCATGGGCTGCCATGTGATATTTATAACCAGTTTCACTCAGAAAACTTTTGTTGCACTTTACACAGCTGTGAACAAAGCCATCTTGGTGTGTCTTGACGTGATGTTGTAGTTCCCTTATGAATGTTATATTAAAAATAAAACAAACATTACAGCATCAACTTTCTTAATAAATAAATTTAACCCTTTTAATGAGCAATAAGATCTTTTTTATCCTTCATACCTGTTCAAATGGAATCCCTTCCCACATTGGGTGCAAACGTATGGTTTTTCCTTTGTATGAATTCTTCGCTCATGCAATCGACGATCAAACTTTTTCATGAAGCTCTTATCACAAAATTGACATTTGTGCAGCCTAAATATGAACGAGTAAAAGGACACAATGATGTTTTGAGTGGTCGCTGCTTTGTTATCAATGTCACTCGCTCCCAAACCATATTAAAATCCTATTCATATCCCTGAAAGAGACTGTCCCTAAGAAACATCAACTGTAGCATTCTTACTTTTTTTTTTTGATTCTCTTAATGCATTTTTCCTTCGCTGTGGACTGGGATAATTCTGTTTCCTCACTGTAAGATAAACAGTTGAAAAACCTCTTGCAATGTGATAAAAGAATAGCGACGTGCTTATTCTTACAAGTTACTCTCGATATCTGATTCTTCTTGACTTGAGTTTTTCTCTTTTAAATCCTTTTGTTTCTCATTGTCATCTGTGTTTTTAAAGCATAATGAGAAAAGGATGAAGTTTGAAGTATAATGTGTGCTCATACCGTGTTTGTCTTCAGAGATGGCCGTTTCTTTTTCACTTTCCTGATCAAGATCTTTAAATGCTTCATAAGCCACTCTCATTAAATTTGTAAACGATGTTGGCTTTCCTGAAAATACAAAATTTTCTTTAACTGTGAATATGTTTTAATACATGAAATATTAGAATTACCTGCAACATTAGAATCTTCTTTCTCAAGCTTCGTGTTCCTTGCATGAAACGATTCCTCGTTGGTTGTTACAATGTTGTAGTCAATATCCTTCATTTGATTACATGTTTCTTGAACCAAGGTTTTTGTATTTGTGAAAAAAATTCTCTTTGCTGGCGATTGTATGTTGGTAAACGTCGCACGAGAACTCCTAAGTTTTCTGTACATGAAAGGTGTTTAATAGTACTACAAAGTTATATATAGTAATACTGTGCCCATGTTTACCTGCCCTGAAACAATGGTACTTTATTCTGGCTAACAACGGAATCAATAACACTTCCTTCATATGTCTTGAAACTGAGCGAATCTTTGTTGATATCTGCTGGTTTGCATTGTGGTAAATTTTGCTTCTTGGATTCTGAATTAATTCAATATGTTATCAACCTAATACTTTGTATTATACTATCCTCATTCCGTTATGTATGGTACTTGCCAATTATGTCGTGAGTAGAGGGCTTGCATATAGAATGTGATACCCTGTGCAAAACACATGATATCAAATTTGTTTTATTCGTAGAATGAAGAATATCTTTTGGAGTTCAGTAATTTTTATCTTACACATCTTGAACAACTTCATTATCATTTGGTTTAGTCAAGAAGTTCACACAAAGAGTTGGTCTCTGTAACTTTTTGGTATCAATCAATACTCTGACCATTTCGCCTGTGTCTTCTCCATTCCATTTAGCATTGTAGTATTCACATTTAGCTTGTGCTAAGGACAGCTGAGAAAAGTTTCCATCTTGTAAGATTACTTTGTTATCTATTAATATAGTTATTGTTGTAAAAATAAACTGTATGATTTACTTTCATATAGGTTGTTATGAAGAGAAGATTTTTTACTGTATTCTTTGCCAGAAGCAACAGACCGCTGTACATCATATCGAGAACACAAGAAAAGGCAACATTGTCCAGCTGAGAGGGCAGTTTTATGGTCATACCACTGGAAAAAATAGATGTTAGAAAATAGATAATTTTCAAAAACAATTATTTTTTTTAGAATATTTACCCAGTGTTATTTGAATCCGAATAACACTTGGATTGAATTAAATTGTGCAGTAGAGGACAAATTGCAGCAACAACAACCGAATGACATGGCCATTGCATTTTTCCTATTTCTATTGTGAGATCACAGTAGTCTCCCTCTTTCTAAAGTTCAATGCGGTCAAGATGAGAATGTTTCAAGCTGCAAAGTAATTGTCACATACCCGAAACAAGTTCAGACGTTCTAAAAGAACTTTGGCGTGACAATCAAATATTTCCACGCAGGCTTCATTGTTGTTTGCAAAACCTAATAATTCACGATAAAATGTTACTAAGAGAAAGTTGTATAGAAAACATAAGATTGAATTCTCACTTAAAGAGATATCTGTATCGGAAGTTTCTGCTTGTATAAATTTACTTTTTCCAGTTTTTGTTTTGCTTGGTAAATGTTGACTTGCTACATGCAACGGCTGTTAAGGGAAATTGGCGAATTATTTGAACAATGATAAACCGGGTGAAAATGGCTGTTATGTTAGTTTTCAGAATCGAATACTCACAGTATTGAGTAGAAGGCTTGCGTGCGACATAGGTATGGTATGTAATAGTTGGTTTTCAGATTTCTTCATTATCTCTTTTGCTAAAATATGTTTCATATTATCTTGCTGGCCAGATACAGATTGTGCCTCCGAAACAAGAACAGCATTTTCCTGTAAGCTTGCTAGACCATAATAAAAGGTATTCATACACTCGGGAGAGCTGGTTTTGTTAGCTTGAACTTGAATGGTGGCTTTAAAAAAAGAAGTACAATTAACAGTCATATAACAGTCCTACTAAAAAAATCCAACATTACAAATGCTCTCACCACCAGAGTTATTGGCATTGTTTTTGGATTGTGTTGTGACATTTAACAATGCCTCTAGATATGATCCTGGTAGCACATCTTCAAGGTTTTCCTCTGTTGACGTTTTCTTTTTATTTAGTCTGTCATCTGCCTCTTGTATATTGTGCATAACTAGATTTTTTGAAGCAACGTTCTGTGACATGTTATTATTTGAAGCATTTGGTATGTTAGGAACGTAGCTAGATGAAAATAGATTTGCGTCTGTTGGTTGGGTCCCAAGCTTCTGCCTAGAACTATTGTCTAACTTTGTTCTAATTTGTAAATCTGTGGAATCTGGACTTGATGTCATGGGCATGTTTGTGAAGCATTGCTGGACATAGCTTTGTTGCACTTCGACCTGAACATCAAGGTAACTGTTATTTTGATAGCTGTATTTGTTACAGGTAGATAAGTCACGCTACCTGCATTGGCATCTCTGCTACTCGAACCATTTTGGATTCTGAAAACAATGTTCTAGAATCTAGTCTAATCACTCCATGTTTGTTGATTGTATAAGCTACTTGCATACCTGTACGACCATAGGCTCCTTGGCTAGAGCTTTCAGAGGAATAACATACACTGTACTTTTGATTCGGTTGAAGGTTTTTGGTATTTGACACTTGTACCACATGTAATGCTTGATTTTGTTCTAAATAGAAAAAAAACTTTACAGGCTGAGAGCTTAGATTATGTCAGTTTGAATTAATCTTGTTGTGAAGTGCAGTAGGGTAAGTGAGCTTATGTAAGGCTAGGTTAGCCGATGGTTTGAGTAAAGTTTGGTTCCCACTTATTCCACCCATTACCCCTAACCTGGTTCGCGCTGGCTCGCGTGAAGTTGTGTTTTCAAGTCCACTTTCGTTACATTCGAATTTTCCTGGACTGCAGATGAAGAAGAAGTGATAACTACAAGGATAAAAAAAAAACACCTAATACCTTTCTTGTTTATTTTTTTCCATATCAATTACCTACCATACGTTAGGGGTATTGGTCTTATTTCCTGGGCTATCTGATAATGTTTAGGCAATGCTAATTTTCCAACTAATGCAGGAACAATTTCGATGTTTTCTGTAGTGTTGTTTAATTGCTTTTCTTTGCCCTGTTGCCCATCCATATTTGTTTTTATTTACAGTATGAAAGAATCAAACTAAATACAGGTATAGGACCAATTATCCGGCAACCTGAAATCCGGAACAGATCGGAAAACTTTTTGTTCCACTATTTTTATAGTTGTCCGCTAGACGGCGTCAAAGAGTTAACGAACTAGTAAGAGTTTCTAGTAAGAGTTTCCATACATCCCCAATTATACTAATTGGTACTAATTAAGACAAGAATTAAGATTCTCATACCAATCAGAAAGAAAAAACGTGTCAAAAAACACACGTTGTTCGTTGTGGTAACTTTACGTTGGCGAAATACTCTGTAGTTAGTTTAGTTTAGTTAGATCAGAAAGCGGCCGCTTTTTATTAGCAGTTTGTCAGGCTGTTACCACTTTGTTTTTGGTTCACAGTTCTTGTGTTTATTTCATTATGTTTTATTGTTTTGCCGGGCCCGGCGTTTTTCTTGTTTTCTTTTTTTGTTTGTTTTTGTTTTTGAAGGTTTTGAAGACAACCGTTCTACTGAAGAGGGCGAACAACCGGGTAAAAATAAGATACTGTGTATTTTTTCGAAAACCCGAGTAGAATATTGCATGTGCAATGTTATGCGCTTACAACCACTTCCCCTAGACCAGTCCCAAATGTTTTATGTACGTGGCCCACTAATTGAACCAACTAAAGACCTGTTACCCAGTTGTTGCCAAACAAATGTCATTGCTTTAACGACTTTTTAGTTTTCATGCAAAGTTTTGTCGGATAGCAACTTTTCCACGCAGTGCAGCAAAGAAACAATGCCCTCAATTACCGATGCACACAAAACACAAATATATAAAGGTTTATAATAGGGAAGCCGCACGGGCACATAGTCTGTTCAAAATAGCTCTGTGGCCCACTGAAAATGTCTTCGTGGCCTACTACTGGGCCATGGCCCACAGTTTGGGAACCACTGCCCCAGACAAAGGATTTTTTTGCACTGTATACATAGTCATTCTCGATACAGTTTTACTTTCTTTCTATAATAAAGTTCTGAGCTATTCTGGGGTGTTAAACGGTGATAAAATCCTTTTGCAGACGCGCGAGAAGGCTGATGCACAGGATGGAAAAGAAGTCGCGCATTTGCTCGATAGCAGGAGGAAGCCGATGCAGTGGTAAAAGGGATACATTTTTCCTATTTTTATGATTTATTACTTATCCTTGAAAACTGTAAAATAAACAAGATGTTGCTTCATTTCTCCACAGGAGCTGGAAAGACTACGGGAAATGGGAGAAGACACCCGAAGATTTCAATCCACCAAGCAACGGAATGAAGATTCCCAGGTAAGTAATGAATAAGCTGTAAATATAATGATACACCTTATTGACAGAATTATTATTACCATTGTAGCAATGTAACTAAGCACTGCATTGAAAAGTTATTAATTTAATTAATTTAAATGAATTTCATAATAGCAGAGGTTGAGATAGAAGCTCTTGCGCTCTGCGAAGAATGAAATCGAAAAAGCTTCGAGCAGTCAAAAGATAATTCGGAAGTAGGTTGCAGATTACATTATGTGCAATATTTTGTACTGTACATGTTTATATTATTTCTACAGGAGCGGCCAGTGATATCGAAGAAACCGACTGGAAAGACGACGCCATGCATTCGACGATGATACGAGAGGCAGATAACATTATTTATATTTAATAAGATTAATATAACATTTAATTTAGGCTGAACTATAGGAATAGGGTAGGCCGGTAGGCGTAGATGTGTCTGTTTTTCAGATTTGAATCAATCACGTGGTAGAAAAGGAATTTTTTGAAATGAATCCACCACCAACAACTGAATGAAGATTATAACGTGAGTCTAATATCTCAGCAGTGTATTGACAGGTTATTAATCCAAATGCATTTTATAATAGCAGAGAGAGAGAGAGAGAGAAGCTTTTGTGTTCGGCGAAGAAATGAAGTCGCAAAAGCTTCAAGCAGTCGAAAGAAGATTCGGAAGTAGGTAACAGATTGCATTATGTGCTATATCTTGTAGAAGTTTATATTATTTATACATTATTACAGGAGCGGCCCGTGACTTCGAAGAAACGACTGGAAAGGCACGGAAATGAAGCTACACAGATGAAGATCGGAAGGTATGCTCGGTTTATTGATAAATGTAATTATTTGTAGTTTAAATAATATTTTTTTTTCTTAAATATCAGAGCTTTATTCGCAGACGAAGAAGTGGAGGAATCAAGTGAACGTTGAACGGTGAGATAGTCTGATAGTGTATT
Organism: Halocynthia aurantium; assembly: GCA_013436065.1. NCBI lineage: Eukaryota > Metazoa > Chordata > Ascidiacea > Stolidobranchia > Pyuridae > Halocynthia > Halocynthia aurantium. Next base: position 10,623 of record QXVX01008352.1, read on the forward strand.
CTCCTGATCTATTTTAGAGGTTCATTCTGTCCAACCGAAACTCTTATACTTTAGAAGCAGCTACGAAGAGGGTGCAATGACGTGGATTCACAGAATACACAAGACACGGAGAATAACATGACAAGTATGGAGACGTATTTATCTACTAATAATATTTTTTGTGATAGCTGTAGTTGTGAACCTTATTTCGTAATATCGCATAAGTGCACATGCGATATTACGTAAGGTTTACATGTTTTTGAATATTTTTACCATGTTAAATAACTGCTTACTATTGTATACAATTTTAAATATGCGATAAGTAAATGTTTTACTTATGACTCACGAAATATTTACCCTTTGACCGCCGCCACACGCGCGACAGGCCGGCCGGCCGAAACGTTTCCCGTTGATACGCTCCGATTACGGTTATGCGTCAGATCTCCACGATGAATTCTACAGACACATGTCGGTTCATACACGTCACTGGATCATTCTGCTGTCATTTCTGCATCACTGGATCATTTTGATGCGGATGATTTTTATGCAACTATTGCATCGTTGGATCATTTTGATGCAACCATTGTTGGATCCTCTTCTATTCACTAGTGTATCATTGAATAATTTGATTGATATGTGTAAAATTCGATAAGCCCCTGCGGGTGAGAAGTCTTTTCCTCGCACAGTGAACCTGTCTACCTGTGTGAGGGTTTATTCCTAAATAAACCCACTGCGCAGGGTGGCACCTTGCCGTGGTGCAGTGGCTTCACACTAAGTCCACCCGACAGGACTGGGTACATTACATCCCAGTATCCCTTTATTCGTGCTTACTTACACTGCTAAAATTGTACTCGTAATTCTGTCAATGAAGTGTATTATTTGTTTCACAGCTAAAATATATTAGACTCTTTTTGGAATCTTCATTCAGTCTGCTCTACAGTTCCCTCAAGGATATGTAATAAATCATCGAAATATAAAAAATGTATATCTCTTTATCCTGGCATCGTCTTCCTCCTGCTTCCAAACAATTGCGCAACTTCTTTTTCACCCAATGCCTTTCAAATCGCCAACCACCTAGTTACTCAACTTAACTTAAAAGAGGATAACGGTTCCCGTTAGTTTGCTGTGCATATGGGTCTTATATGTATGAATTCGCTAATTATGCATTCATTGGCGTGTCGTATATGGTCAGTCGTTACGACCGACCCGAAATAGGTATTCGAGTTTCGAAATAGATTTTATCGGGGTTAACCTAAATTAATCGACCCTATATTTTCAGGAAATGTTGGGTCATGTATTACGTCTCATATGTGCTAATTTTAGCGTGATTGGGTCATTAGAAATTCATTTTTAAACGTTGATTGTACTTGGCCATCTAGCGGTTCGAAGTTTTCACTTCACTCAACTGGTATAAATGATCCAACAGTGACATCTAGCGGTTGGAATTTTGCGCCTAACGCTTCTAAATGACGTTAGTTTGCTGTGCATATGAGGCTTATGTGTATCAAATAGTTTTTAAACTTTACATTCATTGCGATATAGAGGGACGACAATTGGTCCGCGAGTTAATGATGGTTGTTAAACGCGGGGTCAATCGTTACCGTCGACCCGAAATAGGTAATCGAGTTTCGAAATAGATTTTTTCGAGGTTAACCTAAATTATTCGACCCTATATTTTCAGGAAATGTTTGTTAATGTATTACGTCTCATATGTGCATTCATTAGCGTATAGATCAGTAACCCGGGACCGGTCCATTCTAATTTCAATAAACCGGCAGCTAGAAACTCCGGCGGCTCCCGTACCCAAGGTCCCGAAAGTCCTAATTTCGTTAATGTATTTTTAGATTGTTATTGTGTTGTTAAAATTACTGTTCAGACAGAAAAAACATGCTTTCTATATTTGAAATGTGTTGTATGAACCATCCAGACAACTTCTGCAATATATGTGGTGAGTACACTCCATTTATTCAACATGTGAAGCTTTCCAGCAGAGTCAAGTTTGCCCACAAAGACTATTTTGTATGTCAAATGGGAGATCGAAACAAATGTTTGTTGCAATTGTTACAAGTCTTTTGTTTTGGCTTGATGAAAAAAGGAAGCAAATGCCATTTAGTGTTCCAATGATATGGCAAGAGCAAAGTGATCATTCTTCTGATTTTAACTTCGCATGACATTTTCTCGAAAGCAAGTCCAAAATTATATATCCGGCTTGCAAGTCTGCTCTTAGACCCGTTCCTCATGGTTCTGACATTCCTGTACCACATCCTCCATCTGAAGATGATGAGTCTTTATTAGGTGACAGACCTTCCTGTGCGAATGAAACTGAAGTCAGTGCTATTCACTTGAAAATTCAGCTCATGTTATTGGCATGTATCTGTGTGTAGCATATATATAGTTTGCTGCCAATCACACGCAATTTAGAATGTAGATGATACACTGCATGATCTGAACTAAGTACAGTGATGCTAGTGGTGATAATGTGACAATTTCACAATTGAAAACGACGGTAGTTCTGTATAATTGTGTACAATTCTAGTTATTGAATATATTTGATCTGCAAGGATTCTGCCAGAATGACACTTTACCATATATTTCATCTTACAGCATTTCTTTGTCATAGTTAGATAGTGCAGAAATATATTTTCGTTATGGCCGATGCTCTCAGTCTCCTCCGCGAATACAATGTAGCGAAGAAAGCGATTGAAGAGCACGATGGTTTTATAATTTTCGGTGATTTTTCCTGGCCAAAAAATGTCAAGACTAACTACGTAATTTGGGGGTGAGTATTATTTTTACAAACATATTTTTACCACACTGAATAGCTAGGATGTCGACTCGGATTTTAGAAATTCCGACTTCGGGAAATTTTAACTTTGCAGGCAAAAGTAGCCGATTGCAACTCCAACACCCTGATTTTGACTATTGGAATCGTTTTAGATATTGCTAATGCTGTATGAGCTGTGAGAACTTGGCGCTAGTACTATATGATATATGTTATTGCTCGCTTGAAATTTTCTCCCACTAAAACTAATTTTCCCACAAATTCAGGGATATATCCCACAAAGTGGCAATACTGGCCACCCAGTTTTTGGATTCACCTCTTGATATTCACACAAAACTGACAACTTTTTATCTTTTACTATTGCAAGATAGTGTATAATGAGCTACTGGTGGAACGACGAATATTAATTACTGTAAATTCCGTGTCGTGAGACTATTAACATGAAAACTGTGTTTCATTGATGTGAACATTATTACGACTCAAAACTGCCTACATTACAGTCTAAAATATACATACATTATACCTATCACGAACTAAATAAAGTTTAGTATTGACGATGTATACCCCACTGCTTCGATGTATACCGTATTTACTCGATTATAAGCTACCGCTTATATATTTTTTTAAAATCATTTTGGTCGGCTTATAATCGAGTAAATACGGTATTACTTTGTTTTCAAATTAGACATTACACAGAATTTGAATGTAAAAATTAAACGGAAATTTCCTTAGATATCAAAAACTGTTGCACTTTCAAGCTTCATGCGCACTTAACATCATAAACCATAATATGACGTTTCATTTTAAAAAAATTCTGTAACATAACACTTAGAACGGGCAAAGATGGAACACTAAAGGAATACTACACTCTGGACTCAATCCTGTTCCTGCTGAAGAATGTGAAGTTGTCTCATCCCTTGTATGTCCGTCATGCAGCTGCTGAAGACATTGCCGTTGTTAGAAGACCAGACAGAAAAGATATTCTTGCTTATCTCAATGGCGAAATAGGTGAGTCTGGATAAATATTCAACTTTATATTCCATGAACATCACATCTCTTGTGCTCGTCTATTGGTAGGTTAATATATGATGATGACTATGATATATGACTTTGCTAATGCTAACATTCAATACAATGGAGAGTGTCAATTAATTATGTAAACAATTACTATAGCTACCTCAAGTAGCATTGACAAGAGTGCCCCACTCGAAATCACAATGCAGAGGCCGAGCAAGGTGAAAAGACCTGCTGTGCACAGCAGTGGCACCGGTGAAGATGGCACTGCGGGATATGAACCAGGAGCTAAAAAAGCCAGGACTGAAGATGTTCAAAAAATACTGAGAGACAGAGTATGTAGTTTATGCATTGTAACTTTATTAGAACACAATCCTAATGCATGTCAAATCTAGTCCATGTTTTAACGAAGTTACACTGTGTTTGAAATATATTGATCACTAATATCAATAAGATCTACTACACAACAAGTTGAATACCTAAGGAGATGGTTCTTACCTAAATGTCTCTATATTTCAATCTGCCATTAGAGAAAAGAAAATTTTTACTGATGTATTTATTACTTACTATGATGAACCTTTTTTTTACAGCAACGTCTTGTAGACAGACTAGAGGCAACCAGAAGTGACAAGACAGTCACAACAGAGCAGATCAAATCCCTTTCCGAGTCAATATCTGTAGAAAAAATTGCCGCCATCAAGGCCAAGATCATGGCTCGAAAAAGAAAAACTATTCGACAAGTCGACGAAGGCGATGAAGAATTCGGTAATATTTTTTGCCATCCTAATTCGTAATTTTTACTGGGTTATGTCAATTACTCATTTCTTCTAGGAATGCCTGTACAGGACGGACAAGCGTACGCAGATGATGGGGAGTCTTTTGATCTCACGTCCGAAATAATTTCCAGGGAGCGGCGGTGGAGAACACGATCGACGATTCTTCAAAGTGCTGGAAAAGATTTCAGTAAAAATGTGTTCGCGATTTTATCATCCATCAAGGCACGGGAAGAAGGCAAGTCTGGAGACAGGGACAGTACGTCTATGCCGAATGTATCAATGTCAAGCTCAAGTGCATCAAGGCCAGGACAATCCAATGTGAGTTAGTCTTATGTACAGTATTGACATAAGCTGTTCTTTGAATCACTGCATTTGGATATAAGTAACAGTTTCCAAAAAAAGGGCTATACTAAGCAACATAACCTAGGATGTGGATTTCCAAATTTCTTTTCTGCTCCCAAAGTAAAACACAGTGCATCACAGCCCATTCAATCTACTCTTATATGCCAAAGAAAATACTTGCCAAAGCTTAGTTCCTGTATTTTAACATTTCGAGGACAGATACATGTTTGTTGACCCGTTCAACTTTTTATTGCAGGCCGCCACGAAGAAGCCTGCAGCGCCCGCCCCCGGTTATAGTCGGTACGATCAGGAGAGATTCCGTGCTGGCAAAGAAGAGACGTTGGGTTTCCGAATTGATACAATGGGTTCCTATCACGACATGAGTTTGAAATCTGTCATGGTTGGTTACAGTAATGTTGTTATACCTATCCTATGATTTTTCATTCAGCATTCTTTCTGAAACCTCGTTCAGGAAGGAGCCGCCGCAAGGAAAAGCCAGGGTAATCAATCCCAGTCCAGGCAGATGGCTAGAACTGTTCCAAAGCCTGCCACGCAGCCTCAGAAGCCAGCAAAAAGAACTTCACGCACACCAATAATCATTCTTCCCGCCTCAACAACATCTCTCATAACACTTTATAATGCCAAAGACTTAATACAGGATCTAAAGGTATTAACATACACCCAGAACATTTGATAGCATGCTTTCATACAAATATTTGCTGCATTGGTGCTCTTTGTAGTTTGTCAGCATGGCAGAAAAGAAAGCACAGGGTGCCCGCAGAGACAATGAGGTTTTGATTCAGAGAAGAAAGGACAATGGTGCTTTGACAGTACCGTACCGAGTCATCGATAATATTTCTAAATTGCAAGGACACGAAGAATGGTGTGTTCTTTTTCCACCTCATTCTGTACATATGTGATGAACTTTAATTCTATGCAAGTTATTTTTCAATCAGGGAACGTGTTGTAGGCGTATTCGTGCAAGGTCCCGCCTGGCAGTTTAAAGGCTGGCCGTGGTTACTGCCTGACGGATCGCCCGTTGACATTTTTTCTAAAAGTTAGTTCATTATGCATTTTGTTTTTGTCACTTATTACAATTATCTCAATTTGATATCTAGTTCAAGCCTTCCATATAAAGTTTGTTGAGCAGAGGTTGGAAACAAATGTAGCTAAATGGAATGTTCACGTCATAGAATTGAGTGAGACAAAAAGACATATGGACAGAGCTGCTTTGCAAAGATTCTGGGAAGTCCTTGATAAGTGAGTCATTTATATTTTTAGTTTGGAATTGAAATTTCACTGTCAAATTGTTCTTTCATGCAGGTATATGGTAAAAAATAAACCTCACTTGCGGTTTTGACCTGGTTCCCGGAGACCTGACGAAATATCTAACTCCTATTAGCACCAGGTGTGTCTAGTGAAATGGTTTTATACAGCTATATTGCGGATAGATTTCAACCAATACTGGTGACAGATTTCGATTGTGATGATTATCTTGAGACTGCCAGTAAGAAGCTATCCCCCATTACTATTTTCCAACTCAAGAAACATGACTTTCTATGAGGAATTTGTACTCTTCTACAGTCTTTGTCTTCATGCTCTTCTTTCAAATGGCGATTGAATATTTGAAGTAAACATAATATGTCTTGTATAATAATTCCTTTATCACTTGGGATGGATAAACTGCCACCAAACTATTGCCTGAAAGTGGTAGATTGCGGAGGATAAGTTCAGTCTTATATATTTGTATTCCTGGTTGAGTTTAACCCAGTTTCTTGATATTCTTTTCCCGGAAATGGAACCACTTCTCAAGGGATCCAACATCAACACACATTCTAGGAAGCATTACATTAGGAAGTGCAAGTTATGGTCTGCCCCAGGTGCAAGACTAGTTGGTATTCTAATAATGACACATTCATTCAAGTGTTTATTTGACAGCGAAACAATCAACGTATTAAAGTTCTACAAATCTTATTAGATTTTGCAAGTAAAATGAACACAACCTTTTAGAAATAGAGATTTGTGTTACATTAATGCTCACCAAGCTTTTAATACGATTTATGCAATCATATTTGTAATTTTGCCAATAAAATTTGGTATAAAAATATAATTACGTTACTATGAATAAATGAGAAATTGAATCAAATACTAAGTGCGTAAAACAATACGTATATAATTTATTGCATATTTTACCAATGAAAAATTCGCGCCTCCAACAGAGGCAAAACCTGCCATTTAACGTCGTCAGACGACAACTGTCTCTCCTGCAGCAGAGAAAAATTTTCGCATTCTTGCTTCAGCGCCAGTATTCTATGTTTTTCTACTTCGTTTCGCGGAACGTAACCTTTATCGAATATCGTTTCCTTGCAAATTTCTAGCAGATGTTGTTTCCGTCCAGCCCCGCCGATTTCGTCGTACTTGCTCGATGAAGTAACAGAGTTTTTTTTTACGGCGCTCGGAGACTTTGCCACCTCGCACTCGCTATTTTGATTTTTACCGTTTCGCAATCTGTTGTTATTGTTGGAGTCTGTGATTCTGGGAACCACTTCCTCCATAGATTTTTGCAGTTTATATACCGGCTCTTCTTCCTCTGTAAAACAACTCGAATAGACTTCGTGCAAGTTACCGGTGGCTGAGATGACTTTTTTCCCGTTGGCAGTAACTCGGATCTGTGTATAAGACAACTTTTTAAACGTATATTCAAACCGTCCGTCCGTACTCAGCCTATACTAGGCTCCTTACTACTGACAGTCATTTATTGTGATTTTACTAGGAGGAGGTGAACCAAGAATAAGAATACAGGTTACGGAGATGTCATCAGAAATAATTACTCAGCAGTGATTTATTAACATATATTTAGAAATATGTATGAGAAGTTCGTTTAATCAGTGAGTAACTATTGTTCCTAATTTGAAGAGGTACTAGTGACGTCGTGAACGGGTGACGAAAAAATCATGTCACATTTATTTCATAATGAATCACATAATGGATGTGTCAGGATACTAGTGATAACTGTCATTACAATGGTTTAGTTTGTATCTGGGAAAGATCGCTTACTTTAGTTCCCGTTTTTTCTTCGTGCTTTAAAAGCGTTTGCACGTTAGAAAGGTGGTTTCGCACGACTGTAGAAAGCACAGGGCCTGTATCTGGATCGCTTAGCAAGGTACAGCGTTCGAAGCAGTGGTATCCGTCTTTACCGCGAGCTACATAGGCCTTCGTAGCCATTCTGTAGACTTGATGTAATTCGATCGGCTGGCCATTGATTAGCACGCTCTCACGAATCACTCGCTTTAAGGGAGGGGCAGCAGAGTCGAAGCCAAATGTAAACCCCGATATCTGTTTCCAAACATAGTTCAAGTTATTCGGAATTGTGATGTGCGACCAAAGTACCAAAGTGACCAAAGGAGGTACCTGAGGAAATCTTCCTTCGTGCTGCGGATATTTGCAGACCGCATTCTCAAGTCCATCCAAAAACTGCTGCCCTGTCACCTCAATGATGACCACGCGATCGTGTATCGGTAGAATGGTCATCAGGTCCCTTATAAGGAATGCGCCGCTTTTGTGAATTGCGTTGGATCGAAATGTTCCCGAGTTTATTAACACTACTTGCGCTTTTGTCGTCATTCGCATTATATCCGCAACAAAGTTACCCAAGTTTGTTTCGCGGCTCCGTATGTGGTCATAACAGCCGTCCAGATCGGTCTACAAGTGGAAATAATAATATGTCACACAAATATACATGAAACTCGTGTAAGACTTGATCACTAGACTAAATGAGAATTTAGATCTAGATAATATCGGCCTAGTATATACTTTGGTAATCCCGATGCTTTCCTGGAGTTGTTTCTCCAGTTTCAGCGTGTATTTCTGAACTATTTCTTTCATTCCAGTGTCTTCTTCCACCTCAGACGTGACGTCATACCGTCTGACGCTGACTTCTTTGCAACCATTGGCATTTATGCAGATTTCCACTCGCGAAAACGTTTTAAAATCACACCCGCTTTTGATGATTAGACAATCTGAACAAAGATAATCAGCTTATTCCCGTAAAAAATATATGAAAAAAGATTCCTGAAATGTAATTTGTACACGACGGAACACTTTCAAGTGGCACAAAGTAATTTCCGTATTTTATTCTATATGGGGTACTGTTTCCTATGTAGTACGCGTCAATAAGCTATTATCTTTTTCACCACCACAGACATCTTATCGTAATTTCGCAATGTGGAGATGAACTTGATCTTATACTGTATGGTAATTCTAACCTTTTGCGAGACGCACTCCATACTCGTGATCGTGACCTCCAAGAATTAGGTCGATATCTGTCACTTCCTGAGCTAGGTGAATGTCATTAGGCCATCTCATATGTGTCAATGCGATGATCAAATCAGCACCCTCCGCTCTCATTTTTTTGGAAAGCTCGTTTCCTCGATCAACGAAGTTCTGAAAAGTCAGTTCCTCTTTGTCTACAGTTGCAAGCGTGTCTAACCACTCCTCTTCGATCAAACCCATAATACCGATCTGAATAGTTAAATTTCAAAACACACAGTCGTTAATATATATAATTACACTATACTATTATTATACTATATACTATTACGTCAATTGAAAAGTTGAAGTAGGTAGATTTTGTATTGTATGTATGTACTTATGGTATGTTGTTGAGGAACACAAGACCGACCTTTATTCCGTTGTGTTGAAAAATCTCAGTTATCAGACCGTCTGCCATTGAACTGTTCCGTTCTTTTTCGATAACATTGCTGAGAAACCAAGGAAATTTCATTCTTTGAACGCAGCTCATAGCATGTTCGATTCCAAAGTCAAATTCGTGGTTACCGAACACAGAAGCGTGTATCTAAAGAATAGTATGGCTTATTCCGTGTTAAGTTGTATAGGAGTTAGGAATGAAGTGATAATTAGCAAGAAAATTATGAGTGGGTGAGGTACAGAGTAATACACATTTCATATACGTATTTTGAGTGCGACTAACTAGCCGTCATATAACGTATGGTGAAATAACGTCACTGTAAAAGTAATTAAGAGGTGACCTTACATGACGTGGAGTTAGTCATACAGTCATACAGTGTATAGTTCCTTGATTTCTTCTACGAAACTATAGAATCAGTACCATATGCGTAAACCAACATTCAAATAGCCTCCAGTAAAATTACCATACAACTCCCATAACCATTATTAAAACTTGTGTAAACAAAATTAATTACAAGCTTTACAAGTTTATACCCCGAAGTAGTTCAGCACATCGATCATATGCTGTCCCTTGGTTGCACTCGAGAGTATAGATGGATTGAGGCAATCACCGCTGAAAATAACGAAAGGATTTTGCTGATGGCAGTCTCTTTTAGCTTGTTCAAAATGCCGTGCAAATCTCGAGGCTCCTCCAACAGGTTCTCGATTACCTTCGGTTAATTCGTAAACGTCGTTAAAATGCAAAATGCTTAACCGATGTTGAACCTGAAAACGAAAAAACAGCCATGATTAGAAAGATATATATGTATGTATAACAAATCAGATGTAAGTTTCTCACATTTTCGTTAGCAATATCTCCCGAACGTATATTTCCATTTGCTGTGACCGACGCACATTGATGCTTTTTTACCTTATCTGTCAAGTTGATGGCGTTATTTTGGAATTCAGGCGTTTTGATCTGAGCGTTTTTGACCGAATTCTCCTCGAATGTTGTCGTAGTGGCGGTGGCTTTTGTACCCGAAAAGTGACTTCTCAGCCAACGGTCCTCTAGTACTGGCGTTACGTCGGGCTTTTCGCTTCTCTGTACTTGTATCAGGTCGGCATCACTGACCTGCTGTCTGCCTAGATCAGAATAAAGTTTATCTTGGTCTTCGTCGCCGCTGCTAGATTCAACGCTATTCTTCTTCGTCACAGGCGTGGGGGTTGGTTGTGTATTTTCTCCCGGCGAAGAGTTCGGCAGAAAAACTTGATCTTCTAGTTCGGCACCCGAACCTTTTGCTGGCACGCTCGTGCTTTGAGAACAACCCATGCCCCTATCTAATTCTCTCTCCGTATGATAACTAACAAGATGAAAAAAAACTGGTAATACCTAAACTGAACTAGATTTGGTATGTACTCGTACATATAAAAATACACTAAAATATATTAAAAAACATATCTTACGGTAAGTTCCGTGATTCAACTTCAACATTGCGAGAATATCTGTTTTCTTTTGCAGTCTTATACACTTTTGATGGTGAGTTTCCAATTCTTTCTGTAAAAACATTACGAATGCATTATTGATCATATGTAAGGTTAAAAAGCATGTCGTTCAGGTCGATACGTTCGTTGTCATAGCGATTAAACATTCGTCGATTTCAGTACAAATGACCAACAATTTGATATTGACGATTTTACATAAAAAAAATTAACAAGCCAACATTGGAATATACTACTATCACAATCATTATCGTTTGGTCGCTGTATTTTGTCTAATACATTGCGTGGACAGTATACAGTACCCTGCATTGTGTCGTGCCAGTCTATTATATATTTTTCGTCACGGCAAGATACTCTTCCGGGGATTCACCGAAATTAGGAGCGGAATCACACAAACAAGACTGGTGAACAGCACGATATAGTTATTCTGCAATCCCAATGAGAGTTTATCAATATCGCGTACCCGTACGCCAGCCAACGCTATAGTGGTTTCGCACAATACTGCACGTCTCGTTTCCGCATTGTTTGGCTATATAGATAGCTATAGTACGCGTTTTTTCTGAAGACGACTGGTTACTGAATTGTTACGATGGACATGTAACATCTGAATGCTGAAACTTTACAACTTCTATGCCCGTATGCAAGAAAGCGGTTTAAAAAATAACAACAGCTCTACACACCTTTCTACATATGTGACCATCACTTTTTCATTCTCCTGTGCTCGAAACAGTACAAGACTATTAACTATTTCTACGAGGAAGCGAAATCATATTCAGTATTCAGTAAATAAATTAATATTCTGGTCACTATGACGAAATAGTACGACTCGGTTACGTCAGATGTTTAGGTAGCAAGACGTCAAAGCCGCCAATCTGTTTTTGAAGGAATCAATAATGAATGGCAAGCGATGTCCATTCAGTTACAGAAAAATGTAATCATTCAAACACCACTACACCTCTACAGCTTCTGCATATCTTTATCAATACTCTAAACAATTTCTAATTGCTGGTGAAATACTAAAGCTATCCTTGGCTTACTGACAGACTGACTAAGGCACGGTACTGTACACTCACAGCTTCACAAAATAGATTTATCAAGATCTTACCTTTGGTTATCGGGGAGACGCACACATCTATATCCTTGCAGTGTTTCGGCATTTTGAATGCGACGCGTTGCCTGTTCACAGTGCGATTTATACAATCCAATTTCTTTGTGATAATGTCGAATACAACATTTGTTAGATTACATGCATGTTTATTTCGTTTTGCTAGAAGAAATACGTGAAATAACGTTTCAAAATCCGAAGGCTCCTGCTCGTAAAATCGTTATGTCTGGATGGTGCCTTCTTTGTATTGGTCACAAACGAAAGAAACATATTTTGTGTTAGGCTTGGCTTATGAATGTATATAAACGCCCTACAAGCGGTCTACTTGCATGTCGCATCAAAATAGTAAACTTCAATAAAAATCATAGCACGTTAATTATTGTTTTTTCAGCAGTAAAAATATTTAATGTAGTTGGATTATTATTTTGAACTACCATGGTGTAGATATAGTATCAATATAAATTGAAAAATAACCACAAGTACTAGAGATAATCCGACCACTTTTTCTTTCGAGGTATAGTATAAAAATTTATGCACGACGTGAAACCAATAAACAGCTGATCGATTGTGCGTAGGTTGTATGACTCTATTCAGGTTACCTTTTTTCTTCAGCAACTTTAAATCACTTCATAGTTACCATACAGTACTTAAGTCATTCGGTGTTAGTGATGATATATTTTAAATGTTTCGACAATGTGCTGATGTGTTGATTCACCTCGATCCACCAGAGCTAGTGTTGCAAGCGAGAATACTAGATATTTACACCATATATTTGCTAAATGAAGAACTTTTGTCAAATAACTTATTTGGATTCAAATACAGTGGAGTTATTAGTTTAAGACAGTGTTAATTTAGTTATAAAACTTGAATTCACAGCAGTGAGAGTTATCAGTTCTTATTTCATTTACCATGAATACAGACTGTAATAATTGAGGAGTGCCATCTTGTGGAATTATTTGGATGGTTGAGCATGTGACGTCACTGCTATGGTAATAGAGGACAAGACTAATAAAAGTAGGAAAGCAGTTTTGTTAATGTTGTTGCCTATTGGAAAAATAACGATTAAGTCAAGAGTCTGATTGGATGCATGTTGCCTAGGAACAGTCGGGCAATCATCGATTATCAAGATGAGCCTCAGCAAACTCGATTTGTTTTATAGAAAGCTGATCTTGACAAAGTTTTACACACGTGGATGGGGAAGACCAGACGAATTACGCAGATTGCTAGAATTTCACAATACTCTTGCCGATAGGAAGGCTTGTGCCGACTTTCTTGCAAGGGATTACAAAATCGTTTTAGAGGAGGTAAAAACAACAGCGGGCTGCTCGTTGCTTAATGGTAAATTCGTAACTCCGCTTTACGATGTGTTACCCGATCTTATACCGGAAGAATGCAGAACAGCATATTTTCAACTCGTTTTACCATCAGATAGCAAACAGAAAAACAGAAAGGAAAAAAACAGAAAGGAAAAACCTGGTCGCAGTGCTATCTTCAAAGACTTAAATTTGAAGCCAGTATGCATACACATGGCAGGGACTGGTGATCATGGGTATTCGTGGAGGAGAGAGCTTCTTGCAAAGCCCTTGCTGGAAAATAACATATCTTCGCTACTTCTAGAAAATCCTTATTATGGACTTAGGAAACCAAAAGAACAAACTGGATCAGGCTTGCTCCATGTCAAAGACTTATTCATCATGGGGAGCTGCCTTATATTAGAAGCTCAGGTGCTATTGAACTGGTTGACTAAACAAGGGTATGGCCCTTTAGGTCTGACGGGAATATCGATGGGCGGTCACATGGCTTCGCTAGCCGCAACAAACTGGTCGAAACCAATCGCACTGGTACCCTGCATGTCGTGGACATCTTCCTCAGTCGTTTGGACAGAGGGAGTGTTGAGCAAAGCAATACCGTGGCGAGTGCTAGAGAACCAGTATGTAAGAAATCCGGCCTATGAGAAAGAAATCAATGAGATATTGAAGCAGAACACTGTGAATTCCTATGAACTCGGTAAAGAATACGTAAAGGGAGAGGGAAGGGTTCGAGGAGAGGCAGATCTTACGGACCTTGTTGCACTGAAGAAAGAAAGTAACAACCAGGAGAGAAGACAGAAAGAAACGTTGTTGTTCATGAAAGGTGTAATGGATCAAATGACAGATTTGCAAAACTTTTGTTACCCCATTGACCCAAGTATGGTCACGTTTGTTGTAGCTAAAGCCGATGCCTACTATCCGCTAGGCAATCTTCGGCCAATGAGCGAAGTTTGGCCTGGTTGTGAGGTTAGTTTTTCATTTTTTCTTTCTGATTGTAAGAGTTTGGGATGTTTTTTTCCGATATTACTTCAATCTATTTTTCTTATTTTATCAGGTACGCACTTTGAACACGGGACATATAGCTGGCTTACTCATGCATCAATCAGACTTCTGTAAAGCGATAACTGATACATTTTATCGTTTGACAGCAAGATATCATCTACCGGAAGATAATGGGAATGATGGAATGCGAAAAAAATATGAGAATTGTGGCAGTCAAAGCTCAGTTCAACTCATGAAGCCGTCAACCGAAAAAAATAAGAGAAGTTACATTCTTGCCTTGTTGAAATCCCTGAAAGTATTTGCTGTTAAATCTTAACAGCCATTGCTCTTATGCATGTTGTTATATATATAATATGATTCTCTTTGTATTGATATGATTCTTGCTTGTAAGGTAATTTGTTCCAGCCTGATAAAATATTTGCTTGATTCACAATAAGTGCATTTTGTTTTCTTTATTCCTATTTCAAAATCCATTTATGTTGGATAGAGTAATCTTGGGAACTATCAGTTTTAGGTCGATTTTCAAAGGCAAATTTACTCCTAAAGGGTGGGTTCCTACTAAAGGGTGTTAAATTAAAATGAGATATGCGATTCTGACCTACAAGCATATGGTTCGAAAGTATGTTTACCGTATGGCGAAAGCAAAGTGATCATGTTTCTGATTGTTATTTTTGCATGACAGAGATCACAAGATTTTCTGGAAAAAGCATGTCTAAAATTATATATCCGGCTTGCAAGCCTGCTCTTAGACCTGCTCCTCATGGTTCTGGTTCACATCCCCTATGGCAGTGTTTCCCAACCTTTTTGCACCCACGTACCATTTCGAGGTTTTATGCAGTGCTCGCGTACCACCTACATAAGTTACGCAGTCCGGTTACGCGGTCCGAAGGCGGTCAAAAATTGGTATTTATGGTATCTGACTCCTCATAATAACCGTTAGCACACACATAAATTCAATGATTGTTATATTAACACTCTCAACAGCTACCGAGTTGCGTCGCTGCGTTTTCTCAGTAGAATACAGCGCTCGCGTTGCGCGCGTCTAGCCTAGACGAAGCGTCTTCAACAGTTGCCAGTCAAATAGCAGTCCAACAACACTAATATCAGTAGGCCTAGCATACATTCTATTACCGAAAGAATCTTAAGCAAAACAAAATGTAAAATGCAAAACAGAATGGCGAACCACCTGGAAGACCTTCGCGAACCACTAGTGGTACGCGTACCACAGGTTGGGAACCACTGCCCTATGGAGATGATAAATCTTTATTGAGTAACAGACCTTCATGTGCTGATGAAACTGAAGTCAGTGCTATTGACTTGAAAATTCATCTCATGTTATTGGCATGTATCTGTGTGTAGCACATATATAGTTTGCTGCCAATCACACGCAATTAAAAATGTAGATCATACACTGCATTGATCTGAACCAGGCCCGGTGCTGCTAGTGGTGATAATGTGACAACTTTACTATTGACCACAACGGGAGTTCTGCATCATTGTTTACAATTCTAGTTTATTGTGAAATGTGTAATATAAACACATTAATCAAATAACTATCTAAATAGTTTACTACATGCTTTCAAACGAGATTTTTCATTTCAGTTTCATTTCCATGCAATTCTTTTAATTCTGGAACTCCGAAACGGAAGAAAGATTTCACTCGTTTAGGCAGGATCTTACCGTCAACCAGAGGAATGAATAGTTTCGGATCCATTTCGGAAGGGGAATTTGCGCCTAAAAATTCAAGTTAAGAGTTAGTAGTACTGTAGTATATTTTAATGAGCAGCTGACCATACCGTATATAAATGAAGCTAGTGTTCCAATTACGACAGTAGTTAGAAAGCCGAACAGCCTGTAGTACAAGAAGCTGATGCTGTACAATGATTGTAGTGGAGAATGTCTATGAAAAGAAGGATTTTATTTAATCTGTTGTGTTACCATACCAGATTATTTTTTATTATATTGTACAGTACGAGCATAGATTTATATAATACAGTACAGCTATATTGCATACTCGAGAGATGTTGCTTCTGTCGATAAATGCGTCATTGTTTCACTGCTTTCTGTAACGTAGCTCATGTTTATGTCACTTCCATTTACCTCACACATATCAGTTGTGATCGGTGGCATTGCCACGTGAGAAGGAATGGTACGGAAAAACATCGAACCAATGGACATCCAGAAGACGAAAATGTAGCAAAACACGGACCCGACTATGACCCCCTGGAATCAGTAAGTAAAATGAGGTCATTGTTTGTGTGTACATAGATAGGAAAGCGGATTCCGCTATAACACTTTACCACTGAGTTGGTCCACGGTAGAAAGAATCCCATGACAAATATTGCAATGGATGGTCCCGACAGCACACCAGTGAGAAACATAGAAATTTTCACCACGTTTGTTTCCAGGAGAGATATAATGAAGGCGACGCCCAAAGCTAGTCCTCCCGTGATTGTAACTATGATTATAACTGAGTCTGTAGTTAAGAAACGACGGATACAAAGAAAAGAATAGAAGATTCATATCTCTTATACCTACGATTTTACCTATCGTGAGTTGCACTTTTTCAGAAATTTCAGGACGTGCGTCCAAGACAACATCCTTCAGAACTATCACCGAAACGGAGTTCAGTAA
The DNA here is from genome assembly GCA_013436065.1 of Halocynthia aurantium. Taxonomy (NCBI): domain Eukaryota; kingdom Metazoa; phylum Chordata; class Ascidiacea; order Stolidobranchia; family Pyuridae; genus Halocynthia; species Halocynthia aurantium. Next base: position 27,753 of record QXVX01008352.1, read on the forward strand.
CGACGAACCAGTACTAAAGAAAAAAGAAGGTCAGAATGTTTCTGCAGATTGAAAACGGGGGAACAACACATTTCCATATGAAATGCTGAATTTAAAAAAGAGTGAAGAGACCTACCGTTTGCCACTGTGTATATTTTACCTCAGAGTAGCACTAAAGATCGCTGCTACGAACACTCCTGTCATACCGGGAAGATCTTGAAACAACGCGAGTGCCATGTAAGGGATTCCTTGATCTAAACTAACTAGTTTTCCAGATTTTACGGGATCGCATCCTTCGAAATAAGCATACATAACCAAACCATTGCCGACAGTAAGAAAACAAATGATGATTGTGGGTAACAAATGTGCCAATAACGATCTGCAGAAAAAAATCATCACATTTATGTTGCAAGTATTTTATATCATCCTCTTCCTTGTGACCTTTTTTAATCTACGAATTATCATCAATTACTATTAAACTTACTGTCGAGCTATTCGAAATGTTTTGCAGGCTCGAAAGCGCTGCATTGTTTGCTGAGATAATGATATGCTGAACTGGACCATGCCCCATCCGCAAAATATAGCAATCGGAGCTTTCCGCGAGGTTATATCTGAATCGTCACTATGTAAGCAAATGTCAGAAAGAATTTAAAAGAATTTCAGTAAGGATGGAGGATCAATAAGTATGACATATTCAAGCCTCACTTTACGAAATAGTAGCACACTACAGTTTTTACCTGAAAGCAGTCATTCTTTGCCCTCTGTTCAACGAATTCATCAATTCACCAAATCCTCCGATAACAATAACTCCTCTTATGAACACTGCGGTTGCACCTGCTAACATGACCACAGCTTGCAGCACGTCAGTCCATATGACAGCTTTCAATCCACCCTTGTTTGAAATAGGTAATATTGATGAGTGTATTACATTAGATTAGAATTATCTGCTGTCCCATTAAATACTGAGAT
>QXVX01008359.1:0-29662 GCA_013436065.1 Halocynthia aurantium
GACGCAAAGTTAGATTCTGCTATCAGAAACAGTATAAAGGTCTTATGAAAAGCTAACTTTAACCGGTACTCCAAACCCATATAAGGATTAAAAAAAGTGGTACTCCAGAAGAGGGAATTGAGCAATCATTTATTCCTTTGTGTGGAGTCACAAAGTGATGGTACTTCTTCACGCAGGTGTTTCATTGTTTAATTGTATTAGTGAAAAACCTACCAAGTATTATTCACGGATTACGAGTTTCGCGGAGAACAAAGGGCCTAGGTGTGATGAATTTGTTTGTTCATATCGTTCTTTATATGAATAAAACTGGAAAGTATTAGTCATACTCTAAAATTGGTAACTCAAACATCAGGCATGCGTAAGGTCACATGGCTAGTAGAGAGCCAATGTCAACAGAGGAAAATGAGAATCAAGAAAACCAATGAACTAGAAAATATTATTGGCCTGGCCTATGATAGACTATAAAACTATACCACTAGAGATGTCAGACCTCAGCTGGAAAGCTGAAGATTTTGACAGATATATTTGACAGAAAAACCAACTGACCACAACACTATTCGTCAAATGAAAACCCTTCCGGCAATCCTGAATTATGATAGCTGAGGGATGGAGTAAGGTAACAGTAACCCTTCCCCCTCACCCAAACCTGAAGAATCGTCACCCCAGGATATTCAACCTAAAGAATTGTCAGACTGCCAAACTTTGGGGTGAAGGTTCTTCAGTTGTTCCCTTTTATTAAGTAATTAATAAGGTACTTAGTGTCAACATTCTTACAAAAGCCTTTGAGAGGGAACCCAACTAATAACCAGAATTCTTCACAGCCCAGCCCTCAATTCATCCTTGATTTCATATAATTTCAAAACATACGTATCTTCCAAATCATAGGTAGATTATTTGGGTATACGAGGTTGGTTTGCAGAATACAGGGCAATCCTATTGTTTAATCCAACAACTATGCCTGCTATGTTGTTCAACTATGATATAATCCAGTGAATTCGAGGATGCAAACAATAAAATTATATGGATTCACGAGGCGTGTACGAATATATAGCAAATGAAGAATTTTCATTGTTTGACCAAGACATTGGATAAGTTCACATGCGGTTTTGGGTTATAGCAGTTATATTAAAAAATATTTACTTCAATAATCTAAAATACCATGGGACAAATATCAATGAAATATCATATCATCTTCCTTTCAAACGAGATAAGCCTTTATATCATACAGGAATATGAATTTGTTTGCATTCCTTCAGTATGCATAATCCTTTAGAAATTCTCATTGTGAAGCAGGGTGGATTACATGTTATCGCTCGAATATACCACAGTGCAATGCAGTGAATTTTCATGCCAGCCTTTTAAATAGTCATCACTGTTTTGTGATGGCTAAGGTCAATAATCCAACACACAGGCTGAAGATATGCACAAAATTTCATTTTGCAAGGTACCATTTGTTTGAGAATCAATTTGTACGCTCGTAAACAAGAAGGTGATTTCCAATTACTTCAAAGATGCGGTTGACTGATTTATCAGTCATTTGACAAACAGTACTACCTTACTAAATCGTGAACAGTAATATACTTTCCTTAACTACTACACATACAATACGAGTAATATCACAAGGTTTAATATATCTCCAAGTAGATATTCATATTTACATATCCATTTGGTTGTTGTTTCAGATTACCACAATTAAATGGAGCGTTATTAAGAATAAAACGCTAATATGGTATGGTTTTATGATAAGGCTCATCTGTGAGGAAAACTAAAGAATCGAATATTCGCTTCTCATGGCTAACGAGAGCAAGTATATGAAGCGAAACAAGCAACTACCCTTTAGATGCCATTTTAGGATAATTGAAATTTCCTCTGAAATGTATTTAAACTTTTTAATTGGCATTCTAGTTGGATACGTAACAGAGCAATTTTTATACTCTCCTCCTCATTACCTGAATTTACGTGTAGTCTGTATACGAACTGTACTAATACATTTTTAACTTTTGTTTATATATATATATTACCCTACAACACAGTTCACTGCTTCCAACCTAATGTTGGGTTGTATATGGTTTGATCCAGATAATTATTCACTCATTTATGTATTGATAAAATCATATTGGTAGTACTTGAAAATCTGGTCTCAAAGTTCACCCACTCCACATGGCAAACAGTCAATACTTTCTAATTTACCCACTAACTAAACAATATGCAAGTTAAAAACTAATTTACATTGTAGGCAAAGTGAAAATACTTGAATGGATAAATGATTTCCAGGAAGTTTAGAAGTGTAGCAGTGAATTTGCATCCCATAGCTGCCCAAGCCAGCAAGGGTATCTACACACTCTGAAGAGTAAATCAGTTGGTACATCTGGATACTGTGCTTTTTTCACAGATATTACTATGACAAACATCAGTAAGCTATCAGCAATTACAAACGTAAATTATTGTCTTATACTTCCTGAGCATGAGTAGCAAATCTAGAAAACGTTTTCTGCCACACTAAACAGCACTACCAAAGTATAATATTCCAAAACCTTGAAATCGACACTCACCTTGTCTAGCAGAAGAATTACCAGTTTTGTTTGCCAAATTGCTTGAATCTGGAGACTTTTTCCTGATTTCATCAGAGTGAAATTTCCGAAATTCACGTCTCGCATGGTCATAGGAGTCTGGAAAATTATAATGGTAGAAATTGTATGTGAAGCTTGTCAGTGTGTTATCATACAGTGTAATATTTGGGTATTATCAGAAGATAGATCTTACAAACTCAAACATTGTTGTTCAAATAAATAAATAAAACATATGATATAAATATATTCACAAAAGGGAAAGGGAACAAAACTTTTTTTCTTCTTTTAAATTGTTATCATTACCATTTAATTTAAACTTCAATGAAGAATTGAGTGTTCCACAAAGAGCTGATAATCCAGAAGGATTTGTGATTCATGGTTTACAGCGTATGAAAATTGTATTGAGATATGCTTACTTCCACATACAAGGTATGAATTTTTCATGCAAGAATATAAAATCACTGTAGTACAAGAAAACAGTGATGCATCAAGGTAACCAAAGGATTCGTTGTGAATGGATGATGTCTGAATATATAAATAATGAATGCTCGCGGAGACGCATAAGAAGTTGTGATAATATCTCTAAAGCACACAAGAAGACGCTAAAACCAATGCGGTGTGGTAAACAAGCAAATAAACTGCTGACAAACGACTTTTCCAGACGCCAAAATCAACTCCTTCTCGAATTTATTTTCAATCTACGGAATCAGTAACAAAACCCAAAGAAAGTTAGGTGCATGACCAACTACGCTGGGCTGACAACCGGTTTCAACGACCCGAACTAGGAAAAAGACTAACTTCGTAAGTTAGCTTCATACTGCGATGATACAATAGAATAACAACCGGAGTGGCGTAGGGATTAGTTTCCGTAGGAACACGACTAGGTGGAAGTGATTTACGTAACTTATAGTCAAACCCCAAAGAGGATAAATCAACATTCGGCTCGAGATGACGCCGTATAGATAGCAGTATGCTGAAAAGCCTGACGTCTGGCCACATTATTCACGTTTTTCTCGCCAGCTAATTCAACGCCTTCAGCCGAGAAAATTTCAGAAATGTAAGTTCATTGCATTTGGCGTAGGCAAACAAAAAAAATCAAACCATGACGACTACTACAGGGTCAAGTCACGACAAAGAGATTGCTAGCTGAGCATAAAATATAATAAACTGACTAGCTAAAATACGTCAGCTATAACATGAAATATTAACAAGGCTCAAAGGTAGCATACTGTTGAGCGCATAATATATGACCACAATGAATAGTTAATCTTTTCTTCTAACAATATCTCCATTAGGAAATATAATTAATTGTCACATAATTCAGAGCTTTTGAAAAATAATTGTAATTATCTGAAAACATGCTCGACACGGGGAAGTATCCCGTCGCACTGAAAATCCGCAAATGAAGAGTAGACTACCTATAATCCTATATCATTATAGTTCATTCAATTTCTTAACTAATCTCTTTTCATTTCAAGTGAACTGTGATCTCAAAGATTTCTTATTTTCCGGTGATCTTTTGGACCTTTCACCCTTTCATTCGTGATACCGCTCACAGCTTAACTTCTCACTTAATTTTTGTTTATAAAAAATAATCGAACGAAAACCAATCTCCTGCATGTAGGACGTAAAAAGTTAGGGCGATCTTACTCTTTCAATGATAGTAATAATAAGTGGTCAATCCGACAGGCAATCGTTACCATAAGCGGATGCTTTTTACAATCGATGTAACGATACCCAGATTCCATTGTCTGGCTGCAGGCGTGAGCATGTTATACATAACGTATTCAATATTTACGCATGAATTATCATATGCAATAGAACTCATACGTTTGACAGGGGAATCGCTTCGTATCTGTAATCTCGATACTTTCCAGGATTTTTATACGCTTGAAACGGCGTAGAAGGATCGGATAAAAATAATTGACGAGGGCATGCCGGTACGTTGCATAGTTGGAATTCCGCCTAGAACCCCGCAGCAAGTCAACAAGATTTTCGGCTGCTCTAGCTGACTTACCGTTGAGCTGTCAACAAAAGTCCAGCAACGAAGCGCTGAATTTGCAACAACGAAACTGCTTGGAGTTTTTGAGAATGGTTTTAGTTCGCTACTACTACTACCGTGGTATAAAATTCAAAGGGGAAAAATTGTGGATATGGATGAATTTAATGGTGTGCTACTTCATAAATGTGACTGAACAGTTACAGGGCCCTATCATTTCCAAATGCCAATGTGATAGTGTAATGGTGGAGCGAAAATTTCTATAATGCATTTCTATACGTTATTGTCGAACTTCAGAGAATATTAAGAGGTAACTATTCCGCTAGCTCAAATGTGAATACTACTCGAAAGCTTAATTCTGCATGACTTCACCAAAACCTTTTTTAGAACTCAACTTGGACTGGACTAACCCCCTATCACTATAGCATATCACAACATTTATTATATTTACCTGAATTTCGCTGGTTAGCTTCTTCTCTTGCTCTAATTTCTCCATGGTGAGCTTTACTTGCGAAGTTATGATTGACAGGCTTGTTAATGTTGTTATTACCTTCGACGGAAGGTGTAAGCGATTCCTGCAACAAACGCTCTTGCTCCGCGCGGTTTTCTACGTATTGGGCAGCGTTCGTAAGTAATTCCAATGGATTTTCCATCATTATGGATGAAATCGTTACGAAAATTTCAGTATACAAGTTTCTCTTTACTCCATCTGATCTCTTGTGTCAGATATATTATCTTCGAAATTCCTATTCAAAGCATCAAATTTGTTGAAAACCAGTGAATTTTCTTGCTTCTGCAGTTACTTGGTTTATGCATCGAACCAATTGCTAAAAAATAATGGACTAATGCTATTTTTCGCTGTTGGAATTTGAAGAATCGTTATTATTAAAAGCAGACCATAATGAAAATATTTAGAAATAAATATCGATTTGGTTCTCTCCTTGTTCAAAGCACAATTTCATTATCAAGAGTAATTGGATGAAGTAGTCCTAAAAATACTCGTTCTCGTAATAACCAGTTTCGTTTCACCAAACCTTCTCCAAAAATGTAACAAATTTAAAAAAAGGCAAGACTTTCGGCCCGATAAATTAATATACATGTTGTGGCAAATCTGCTGCATAATACGGAGACGATGACATGGCATACCTCTGCCCGGTACAGGAGAATGGATTGACGGTATTTTCAAAAAACCACATTGGCTTCTTCCCTTTATTCACTCAAATTTGAGGATTTTTTGTCAGCAGAAGTTTCGAGTCCAATCTCGCTTTTGAGTTAACTCATATTCGAACCACAGCGACTCTAGTAGAATCACAATAGCAATGTTCCTTCTTTTCAGATTAAGCTGATAATTTTATAAATGAGGAAACATGTATGTAATACGATCATTACATGCTGTTTTGAAGAATACAAAATAACACACGGAGTTAACGTAATTGATATCAGGAGTCGTTTAATGGCTCCCGGCGATTTCGTCATCAAGACGTGTGTTGTATACAGATATACATACACAAAATACTCTTGAGTGTTTGGATGGCAATGACACTACCAAATACAATCTTAAATGTACAGATCTGAAAACTGACGAAATGAATGGAGTGCACATGCATTTCGATTTTAGGTATATACTTTTTTGTAACTTCATAGCCTATGACTCGTTTCGTTTTCAAATCAACGCTGGCAACCTTGTTATTGATTAAAATTTATTAACCAGTCTGCAAACAAAATGAAGATCTACAAAAATACTACTTGCGCTATACAACGCCAAAATCAGTAACTGTCAATAATGACATGGCACGTTTATGATCAGCAACCGGCTTCAACTGGTAAACGTGTTATTGTACCGGCTTGCTAACAAAACGTATCCAATAGATAGAAAACGCCATTTCGCGCCGTGAATGGGGAAACGTCTCGCCTATTCGTTTTCTCCGACTACTTCATCTAATGACATAAAGCGATTTAACTGTTGCCTTGGGTATGTGCTTGCTTCTAACACAAAAGGACAACGACGGCGGTCCACGGGTAAAGCTCTTACACACCCGAATACTTGATTGCACTTGGAAAAGGATTTATGGTATTTACAAAGCACCATATTCTTAGCAACCCTGTTCTTGTTATTCAACTAACCGTAAAATACACAGTTGCGAGAAACACATGAGTAATATGAACTAGCTAACATTCTCTATGAAATAATTCCTTTTTGTGGATATGATGGATAGATGCTGAGTTCAAATTTAAATGTACCAATTTAGAACTATTTTCTGCTTTAATAGGAATTTTCGGTTACTGTATAGTGTATACTATTGTTGAGATACCACATACATGTATTTTCAGCTCTCGCAGGGCTAAATATCCTACACATCTGCAAAAACACTACACTGTACGAATCTTCCTATGTAAGTATACTGACTACATACATACCTGCGGTAAAACAAAACTGGAAATTCAAAAACAGGCAAGAAGGAACTCTGACCTTCGCACTCAACAACTTGTAGATATAATAGAACAACTAATAACACAAGTGATCTTAATGAACTGGCTCGAATATTTTCAATCGATTTCTTCCCTGATATGATTATGTTATTTCAGACAAAGACCAATTCCCTGTTGGTCAATGAATGTTCCCTTCTAATTACATTTCTCGTAAAGATGACACGCTACAAGCCACTTCACGGCAGTCGGTGCGAAAATAAATTGTATTCGACGGATTTTAATAATTAACAGAAGCCATTTGACTATCGATGAACTCTTACTTTTAAACTGGCGAAGCTTGCACATTTGTACTTACATCAGACCAAAGTAAGCCCTACATAGCGAGAGAAGCTGCGGTATTAAAGTTTTCTGTTTACCCAGTCGATAAAGGAAAAGATACGAAGCTTATTGTTCACTAGAAGACACGCCATTGTAAACTAGTCAAGCGTGTTTCTGACGTTTTGTAAGAGGTCTGCCGGACAGTTAACAATATACACAAAACGTGCCGACAGACGGTACGTCAACACTACCAGGCCTATCATGCGAACAGCTTAGCTTGAACTGAGCTTCTAAAACTCACCCTCGTAATACGACTCCAATTAACATGAAAGGATGTGTAATAGTAAACCTGTCAACGCGCACTTTTCTTTATCTCGTTTACAAGCGTTTATATTAGTCAGGAAATTCACAGCAAATGAAGAAGTGTACCGCGCAGTCATATGAATTTCAGCACGGGATGTCGGATAAAAATGTTGCACATGGCTGATTATTTTACGGGTAATCAACCGACGGTATTATAAAGAACCAAACAAAACAGCATATTCCAAATACACAGTCAAATTCAAACTTACAGGATATATATAAAAAGTTTTTTACACAGATTTATATGACCAGGTTCTTTTCAAGACAGTTGATCGCGAAATAATTCCTTAACTTCACAAATCACCCTAGCCATAAACATACTACCTTCATAGTCTTGCGTTTTCCTGACGGTAATAACTAAATCCTTAGTACTCAGCAGTAGCTATTCTTTACGCCTATTAGTGCTGCATTTGACAGCAGTAACACTACGGTTTGCTGGTTAATCATGGGTTTCAGTCGAGCCAGCTATCAGCACTGCGCTATCGAATTTCTGTTGAAAACATATTGCCGACTTCTCCGTATAGTATTATTTTATTCAGTGTTCTCTCCATAAGAATCTGACGTAGACTATCCAATTTCAACGATCTTACGCTGTAAACAAAGCAATTGAGTTAAACCTTCAAACTATACGAAAAGTGATCACTTCGCTGTAAACGCGTGTTGAAAATATTTATTTCAGTTCGCTATTGTAAAATTTTATGCTACATGCAGGTGTTTAAGGCGTTTATACTTGGTAAAAATCTATTGATTGGTATATATCTGCAATATGATGATATATAATTAGGATAAAAACGACACAAACACAACACCACGAAACGAGAGCGCGTTGCAGCCAATTGCACTCAAGTGACATGTGCGCATTCAGACAGTGTCTTGCTCCAAATCGTTTAAATAATTGATTGATACTGTTATGTGCCATATGTATCACCGTGCATGATCATACCAGAAAGGATAACAGACAAATACGTCATATTCTGCGTCATACCATTACATAATTTCCATACTCTACTCACTCAGATTAGTGTATACAGTATTACATTACTAAGTCCTGTTCGAAATATTTCTTATCAGAAACGGCTAAGTATAGATATAATATAAGAATTGATTGTATAAATAATACAGTTTTATTTCACTCAATATCCTTATAAATTAACCAAGGACAATGAATACCGAATAACGACATCCGTAACAATCTAACTGCTACAATCATATCACTGTTCTTCCTTATGATAGACGACACAATACATGTTAATAACTAGAAAGGAACTTCAAACTGAAGACCTTCATCGTGCCAATCCGAAGCTAATTACTTAAACTTGAAAGGGTGTCACTCGCTTCCGAAGTCAATTAAAGCAGTATACGTATCTTGCATGAATATCACACGTCGGGTTTATACCAATAACTGGGACACAGAAGAATACTGAATGTATTAGGTATTCCAGTGCTGTGCTGTGTTGTGCTGTACATTTTGCCAATACAGCAATATATCTATATCTATATTTGTATCCTGTAGTGCCCGATTGTACTCGAATTCGAACACGAAGTCAGCAATATCAAATTACATTTCATTTTACTTTCTTCGGTTCAATGCTCATTTACCACACATCGTACGGATGAGCAACTTAAAATTCTTGTTATGCGAGTTACTCAGTAATGAAATTACAATACTTTGACACCAGATGACGAAATCCTTCAGATGTAACTGAAATGAAAACTAAAGCGATTGATCCAGTATAAATAGAAACAGCGTAATTCATCAAATCTCGCACGGAATTGGAATTATACAAAGCCTTATACAGATAACCTACTATGAGGAATTACCATACAATACGCTCTTCAACGACAGACGGTTGAATCGAGGTTATGGTTTATTCGTGGAAACGAACGTTGCTGTTAATTTTCCCCATTGTTAATGAAGGTAAATCTCAAACAACAAAATCAGTGTAGCTTTTGCTATTTGAGTTCAATAACTGTGATCCGCCCGGGGCAAATTATAATTTAAAACCGAGTACTATTACTACGCGGAAGCAACTAGAGACAAATATTATTATGAATTAATATGCTACGATTTCTACTGATTAATGTAAATAAATACAACCACAACCTCTTATCTAAAAGAAATGATACGAAACTGTACTAATTTTTACGACTCACTTCCACATTCAGGCATTTACTACTGGCTTTTCTCGCATCACAAACATTAAGAAATTCTAGACAAGAGGCTTCGCACACTGGTAACTAAAGTGCTGTTTATTCGTAGAGATTAATAGAATAATTCACCATGTAGGTGATACTACGACTCCTCTTACTACATCTATAATATAGATAAAGACTATCCTCGTGGTATCAATACGTTAATCATTTACACTGTTTCAGCACAAGCTTGAAATCAGCCCGCAGGCAAATTAAGCTAGTCCGGGTATTTCTCAAATCCTGTTTTGTTGTAGCTGTAATATACTGTTCCAATTACGTCGAATGTCCGTAAGCAGTGTCTGCGACCACAACTCAAAGGCCTCAAAAGTATGCTTTCTGCGTCAACAATTACGATTTGAGTGGTGCAATCATTGGCAAATGAAAATTAATTCACTCGATCCGTTGATTTAATCATAAGCATTGATCACTGATACAAACAGCAATATATAAAACACAATACAGTACTGTACAATGTAGATGGAAATAAAATAGCTCGCGATATCGTGTTCGCGAAGTTAAATTTATGCTCATACATTATTCAAGTAAACAGGGTAAAATACCCCATGTACGGTAATAGTACTTATACTGCAGTGATATAGAAATTACCATACTGCATATTTGATAACAACTGATCTTAAAATAAGAATACAATCTAAATATTTGTGAGAGAGGGGCTTCCCGATTAGCAAGTATCAAATTCAACTAGAACTGTGCACCGATTATTATGGATATGTTCAAATAAACTCGTATTATAATTGATAACTTATCGCAGCATAGTATAAATTAACCAAATTCTATTCAAGTTATTTCTCGTTGTGATTGGAACCATATACCGTTAACCGTTGCTAACTTAACTCTCTAACGAGAGTCTCGAAGAAATGTTGTACAATGGCCGCTGGCCAAGTTCAACACAAATGTTTGTTGCCATCTTTACAAGTATTTTGTTTTGGCTTGATGAAAAAAGGTAGCAAATGTCATTTTGTGTTCCAATAATATGGTGAGAGTAAAGTGATCATGTTTCTGATTGTTACTTTTGCATGACAAAGATCACAGGATTTTCTCGAAACACCAAGTCCAAAATTATATATCCGGCTTGCAAGTCTCCTCTTATACCTGTTCCTCATGGATCTGGTTCATATCCCCCCATCTGGAGATGATGAGTCTTTATTAAGTAATAGACCTTCCTGTGCTGATGAAACTGAAGTCAGTGCTGTTGACTTGAAAATTCAGTTCATGTTATTGGCATGTATCTGTGTGTAGCACATATATAGTTCTCTTTTAGTTACTTAGTTTGATTTTAAGAGTATGGCATAAACTTATGTAATATTCTAATCATTCTACTGTATAAAACCGTAGTAGTAGTTAGTTGCATATTATGAATTACAAAGCCCGTAAAAATTATTCATCTTAAATGTCAGCACTCTGCTTCTTTATCTACCCCGGGGTTACTTATCCCATATCTGATTCTGGAGCAAAAAAATGAAAGAAAGAGGGTGACTTTTTTAATAAATTAATTAACCAGCTCCTCCTAACACTTTTATTTGGGTGACCCTTTGCAGTAACCCCTAGAATGAACTTGCCTTGCTTACCGCTAGGTGGAGCCCGATCTAGGTTATCTTGTTACCAACGACCACACGCTTGGTATGTTATTGACACTGCCAAGAACAACTGAAGGGATTTAAATTAGATCTTGACTTGGAAAAGATAGGTGGCTGATTTCAGTTCTATTGTATTGCTAGAGAATTCTAGAATTATTCAAACAATTGATGAATTTGAATTTAAATATATCATTTAATGATAATTTCCGTGTGTATACGTTACCGAGACGACGAGAATTGAAAATACGTGTTTTAGCCTCCCAGAATCGATTTATGTTATAACGTTATTTCCATGGGTTATATTTATTTTTAAGCCCAAATGAACTCTTATATTGGGGTGTACGTCATGACATAAAGGCACCATTCTGCATGTGCAGGTCGGCTCAGTAAAGTATAAACCGAAATTCTTACCAGATTTATGCACAGATTTCTTCAATTAGCTTACTGCATTCACAGCAGAAAATGGCATCACTTATTAAGGATGGATTGCTGATCGATGTAAGTGAACAGGCTCCTGCTCCCAGCAAAGACTATGTGAACTTGAAAGTTACTACCAAGGAGGTAAGAACCAAATGTACTTGATAATTACAAGCAGTCAAGATGCTATCTAAGACACTATTCTCTGTGATAATTATGAGAGTATTTGGGCATATATACATATTCAGATTCATTCTCTTGTGGTGAGTGATGTTGGAGTAAAATCAGTTTTCTGGATCTGGATGGATTGTGCAGAAAATTTGAATAGATCATATTACAAATTTATCGTATTGTGTTTCTCACCGCTTTCATGACTACAATGCTACAACCCGTTCCTCACACTTATAGTTATCACTTGAAGAGTACCTGTATAATGACATAATAAATGTATAAATATTTATTTACATTTACACATGGTACATGTTGTAAATTTGCACGGTAAATTCATGGAGGTGAATAAATCAAAAACGCGACGTACTGGAAAAAATCTGACACCAGATTTTGAATTAGCGCACCGAATATAGCTAATAACAACTGCCATTTTGAAGTGGAAGGGAGAAGAAATTTTATTTATTTATTTTACTAGTAAAATATGTCTACATAAATGATAAAAAGCGCATATATCTTAAAATCTTGACGTATAGGAGAAAATCTGACACCCGATTTGAAATCAGCCCCCCAAATATAGGTAATAACAACTAACATATTGCAGCGTAACAAAAAAAATTTTCATTTGTAGATCAGTGATAATCAATCATTAACTTTTTACCAATTAGTAAATATATTTATTCAATTTATTAGTCCAATATGGAAAAGGGATGTATCAAATAATTTATAACACCACATTATAGCTGATTTTTGAAAAAGAGATATGTCCGGCGGTCCTAGTCTTGTATATAGGGTCATGCATATTCCGACCCTAACTTTGGCTATTTATGTTGGCACCCAATGTACATTGCCATAATCAGGGTCAACATGTGCATGTCTTGCATGGTAGGGCCTAATTATACTGTATTATTTCATACTTCCAGGTCAGTACATCGTTAGCAGATATTCCAGGTAATATGGTCTCTATAAAATTTATAAAGAGTTTTAATAGTGAAAACTATCTCTAGAAGAAGGTCAAACTTACTTACTAGTTATGACAAACTAATAGGGGGGGGGGGCAACGGATTCCTTAAAAACCGATAGTAGTCTTATTGGAAAGCAGTGCCATCGTCATAGCCGACTTGTTTGGTGTAACCAGAACGGGGGCTGGTTATTTGTATGCAGCAAGAGTTTTTAGCGAGTTTCGTGATCTTTTTTCCCTTTCCGCTCAGTCTTATAATCTTCATTTTCATATTCCAGGTGCAGTGGAGATATTGGAAAATCAGCCCACAGTGTCTTAGGCCAGATGTACAAGTCACTCCAAATGAACAGATAATGTCTCATGATGATTTTGTCCATGATTCAGACACGCAATGTATGTGATAATTCCATAGCACAGATAGAATCCCAGTTTACTGTAAATTAAATTTGCTATTTCAAAAACAAGAGAAAAATTGTTCAACAAAATCAAAAATCATGAAACAGTGGAACACAAGTGAAAAAATAGGTTGGGACTGTTGGTCCCTCTAGTAATCTAGTTACTAGTACCACCCTGGTCTAGATCATTTCTAGTAAGGTAGAACCTCCATTTATTGGATTTTTTTGGGAAGAATTGAACGTTACCAGTTAATGTCTATCGAGTGTTTGACAGCAGAGTGTTATATATTGGAATTCTTACCATTTTCTTTCTGTAACTTTTCACAATTACTGTATGAAACTTTCCATTTTTTACTGCATTGCATGTATAGCTGAAGTGAAACGTGTTTTTGGAGTAAAGACTTTGGTGTACGTGAAAGAACTTTGCGCTGGGAAGTACGACTTTTTTGCCCGTCTCTCAAAGGCTATACAGATATATGTGATATCGTTCCTCGAACTGGAAGACATCGCTTCGTTGGGGCAAGTTAGCAAGCATTTTCAGGAGGTTATTTTTTTCATATCCTATTTTATCCTTTTTTTAAATTACCCATAATACAATAACAAATACAGTACTGCCGTATATATAGCTCAAGTGACTGCTTTAGAATTCGGATATTTTATCATAAATTTTCTCTAAATACCATAAAATGTAAATAAAATCAAAAAGTTGCACATATTTCCTCCCATGTCGTAACAATTTATTGTGTGGTAACGTATACAGCTCATTTTGGAACTAACATGGTCTATTTTGTGCAGTGTCGGCAGAACTATACAATAAAATATACAGCACTGTAGCATGTACGAGTTGTATAAAAAAGAAATAGCATAGGTCTTTAGACGAGTGGGTAAACACTACCTCAACTAAGCTTACTGTAGTTATTATTGTATGCTCACAGCAATAATGGCTTGATTGTGGCACTAGCACATTACACTTCAGTGTATTGTCTTCCGACTTTTTTTCACACCGACCAAAGACTATGCAATTGACCCCCACTATTCAAGGTTTTGTTGACCCACAAATCTGTTGATTCTTAAGAAATTTAGTACATTTGAAAAGAGAAAGTCTGTACAATTACTTCCTTTAAAAAAACTCTTTTTTATATGTGTTGTAAATCAATGCTACAGTAATGGTTGAAGTTGCTGTAAATTACAAGAAGTAATAGTGTTAATGTGCTATACAGGGCCATAGGTTTGTAGCAGTATGATTTTTGGAACCTGGTTTTATATTCACAGGGTGCTCTGTGGTGTTTGAATAGATCAGATCATGTAATTTCTTACATTTAAATACATACCTTTCTCTCTTCAGCTGTGCAACTCGGATCATCTTTGGGAGCACATTGTTGAAAAATACTGTGATACTGTAACATCAGACATGAAGCTCTATGCTCAGGAAGTTGGTTGGAAACAGGTAAAAACTGGTATTCATCTTGTAAGCTGCACTATAAGCTTCGAAAAGAGTCACATTCCTGTTTACAAACAATATATCTGGAATATAAGTTTGTTTTTCGATGATTCAATACCCACACGCCATAACTTTCCTCATCTTATTTAAAACATTCACAGTATTTTTTAATACACTTTTGGTTATTATGTGCCACAGTATTCTAGACATTATACCGCAATTGTTGGTCAAATATAACGCACACATTTATCTTGTCTTTTTAACCGACTCGACTATGGGCCATAGTTATTAGTTTTGGAACACTCTTGAAGTAAAAATACTTATACTCAAGTAACTGTAGTACATTAAATTATCTGTAAGTATTCCAGCGAAATTGGTTTTGCATCTTGTGGAAATTTATGGTTCCAATATTGCCTTCGCTTCTAGATAACAAGTAATTTTAAGAGTTTTTTGAATTGCCTAACTCACAAAATACAAATATATTACTTTTTATTGTTGAAAGTTGGATGGAAGGATAAATGTCAGTTGTGGGTGTGTTGAGTGCTGAAGTTCTTTTATCTATAACCTGAACAATAGGTTATCTTATACTCTCGCTGAAGGGCCATAATGTTTCGAGTTGCTCGGGAGTAAATATTTACTTTGTCTCGTGGTGTTATTCCAGAACATTTCCGTGTGTGAAGCATTTCAGGTAGCAGATGACTTTCCATTCAACTATGAATAAAATATTGATGTTTGAATAATTTACTTAGCGTTTCACTGAAACCACATTGTAAATCGTCCTATACAGCAATAAACTTACCTCGTGAAGTTCAAAGGGTTGAAAATGGGCAAGAAATTGCTATTGATATATCCCAACATTTCATATTTCCCAAGATAAAACTAAAATTTGAGAATAAATTTAGCTAATTTCAGGATCTGGTTCTGCAAAATTCACAAAATTGTAATTTTTGTTAGTGCTTGAATCCAAACCACTGAGCCTTTGGCTCAATTTAGGCGTGCAAATATTAAAGCGTATTTTGCCATTGTTAACAGAGAATAAGGCTTTATAAATAAATAATCTTTAATGGAAATTTAGGTTATTAGATAATTGTATAGTATAACAGCTGGCTCCTTGTGGCCTCTACCCTGATCTGTCTTTGTAGATGGAAATAATTACAGAGCTCTATTCAAACTAAGCTGTTTATAATTAAAAAATGAAAGTTATCCATAGATATATCAGAATTATTTGCTTGTGGCAAAAAATGTTACCTTTGAGCTGCATGTGGAGGATTGAATGTCCTCCTTATCACTTTGTTTTACCTAATGTGATGAGAAGTTTGCATGAAGTCTTCACCTTCACCTCACAAATGTTTTATTTTCAACAGGTATTCTTCACCAACAAACTGCAGTTGCAAATGCAAATGCGCAGAAGGAAACAGAAATCAGAGGCGTTCTCAAATTCGGATGTCCAGAGCAAGCCATTGTCCACCAATGCATAGAACCGCTAGCTATTTTCTTCCATGCCTCGAGCCGTCCCTACTTATGATACATATATTTGCTATATTTCAAGAAGACATATTGTGCCCAAACTTGGCCCTGTAAATTGCATCAAACTTTTATAGAATTGTGATTCTGTAGCCATGGTAGTGAGAGTTCATATGAAAATCTTATTTCATTGTCTGTATTTTTTTTTACTGTTGATGACATTTATTTTGTATGGAAAATTTTTATTTTGGAATAATTGTAAATAAACTCAAGTCAATGTAATCGCATGTTATTTTACACCGCACAGATTTTGTCAGTTATCTTTCCCATGATAAGCAATTTGTAGATTTTAGTTGAACTCCCAAGACAAGGTATTTGATACTAGGAGAGACAACAAGAAGTCCGAAAAAGACTACCTAGAATATGGCAGTGGTATCGAGCAATACAAATTAAAATTCCCTCAAAATTGAAAAAAACGTATAATTTCTTAGAGGTTGTCTGCACACCAGACCTTGGACCCGATGACAGGCAAGAGATTCAAGACCCATCCAATGCTCTCGCCACCAGTAACGGCCTACAATTAATCTGTTTTCAAAGATGTAGGAATTGACCTAGGTAAATAAGGCGTGCCTTAGGGCCAGCCAAAAATAAATAAAGTAAAAAAAATTGATAATTATCAGGCGATGACAAAAATACTTTCCTTTATTTTCATGTAAATAAATGGCATCCTTTTTCATTTATGCGTTCGTCCTTGAAGGCTTTCTCCCTTTTATCGGTGAAACCGAAATATCTGTATTTTCAGGTACAGTTTAATCATATTTTGCATTCTCAAAGTCCTCTTTTGATCTAGGCCAAAGTTTTGCTGAGATTGGACCAAATTCGGAAACTAATTACAGGCATAAATTTCAATGCCGACTTTTGAGACAACGTGTGTATTTTAAGTTCTAGGATGTGTAGTTTGGAAACCCTAATGCTCAGTTATGCAACATCTGGAGGTAAGAACTGCCCAAAAGTAAAATGCCAGTATAGATGTCTTTAATACGTGCCTTTTCTTTAAAACACATCAGTAAAACAATGTTAGTGGAAATTGCCTAGAGTTCACGACTTCTGATAACACGATTCAAACTACATGAAAGGTATATGATAAATCAAGAAATACTTCGGATAATTTAGAGGTTATTTCAATGATATATATGAAATATATATCAGTATAAAAATCACTAGAGGATAAAAACAGTAACTAGGGATAATTTCTAGCATTTTCCATCTCTGAATACAGAATTTATTCATTACCACATGCTGCAATGCTTACAACAACCGTTTGTAATTGTTTAGATAAAATACTGCTCCAATTGGATCATAAATCACATTACAATGGGTTACACCAGAGGTTCTCAATGTTTTTTCCGTCTTTCTCCCTTACCAATCCCAGAGGCTTGCATTTCCTCCCCAGACGCTTGATCATTCCAGAAAACAAAATAACAAAACAATCAACCACATATTCACAAATTTTCATACAATTTGAATGAGAACCTTGGTCCTCGTGCTGGGAAACTAATAGTCATTTGTTATTACAACTTGAAGCTAGTAGGTAAATCTAGATTCTATAAAATTATCATGTAGCGCAGATAACATCAGACCTGGCGTACACAGAAAAAAACACCCAGAAACTATTTTCCAAATTCCTCCCCGATTCCCCACTTGGTCAAATTTCCTCCAAGGAATTTTAAATTTCTCTTTTAGGGAGCCAGGTTGAGAACCACTGGGTTACACAGTATATCAATGCATTACTGTTCCCACTGAAACTAAAAACCAAAGTAGAAACATTACAATTTAAAATATAACTTCTAATACAGTACTTACTGCATCGAGTCTATAAATATGTGATAGCTATTCAAATCATTATTGGCTGCTCAAACAAATTATTTTGAGATGAAAGTACGACATCACTATAAGTAGTGAGTTTGGAAGTATACACCAGTCCCTCGTTTTAAGCAAGGGATGCAGTCTGAGATAACTTATAGTGCACACAACACTTATTTCAATGGAGAAAGTAGGGATGCATTCCGACACAACCTACAATCATAATTTAGCCATCATTTCATACCATAAAGACACAAATACATTAACACCAGGAAATAGGAGTTATAGTGTGGGTTCGCCTTTAACGAAGGAGTGGTGTGAAGCAATTAATCACTCATAAAATGTTACTTAGGATTTCACTAATGCCACCCAAGGGGTCAAAATAAGAATCTGAATATATATCTACGAAATATTTTCTGTTGTCAAGGGCTAGTTCAGCTTCTAACATAATGTGGTCAAGTGACCAAAAGCCACATGAGGAAAACTAAGGTCAATACTGCGATAGACAATTCCGAATAGTATTTTGAAGAAGAAATGTTGAGGGGTTTAAAATGGAATATAGGAAGAAGGAAACTTGACTGGCAACCAGTTGGTGAGATAATTTGCAATGTGATTCCAGGAGAGATGATTGCATAGCTGAAATAAATGAAACGATATGATCAGAAAATCTACCTGAGAAAAAAAGACAAGGAACAGGGCTGTGGATAAATAATAAATATATAATAATAAAATAAATCAACAATTGTTGAAAATTAACTATGAAAAAAGCGTAGGGAAAAAGACGGTTTTCTGGTCCTTCCGGATTTCAGGATGCTGTATAACTGGTCCGGTACCTGTGTCGATTAAAGCCACACAACATACAAGGCATTACATCACTATCATCATCTTCTTCTTCGAAAACGGGTTGTCATGAAATTATTGACATTACACAAAATTCCTAGTTTCACAATCTTACTGGAACATATATATATAAGAATGATATTTCAATTTGAAATTGGCTGAAATCAAATCAGTCGATTTAGCATTCAAAAACTGCTGTCAGCTAAATTAACAATAGATAAGGAACTTCTATAGTCTTTTTGTTAGAACAGAAATATTAGTTAGAGGTATGCGGAAATAATAAGATGTAAATCACTAAAAAATGGCGGAGTTGTAGCGAATTTGTTTGTAATTGACTAGATTCTATAATAGCTCTGGTTATGATCCTATCTATTACTAACCTCAATTGCCTTGTCTTCATTTTCCCTAGTTGGCTTCTCATCTTGCATTTTCATTACAGCTTTCAAAGCGAGTCCGTAATGCTCCGTAGCCAAGCCGTACTTATGCATGAAAGTTAGCATCTGAAAAACAAATCACATTTATTCTCGAAGAAGTGTCAGCCTTCAATATAAAAGAAGTGAGGGGGAATGGACAGTGCATAACACACCTTATTGAATAGAATAAGTAAAATCACAGAAAAACATTTAATATATACTCGGGGAATATGAAAATTGTGTAGATGGGGGAGTATACCAGAGTTTTCCATGAATAAGCCCTGACTGATAATTTAAAAAATAGGGTATGATGAATGCAAAGTTTATTTACAAACAATATAATGTATTTTTTCACCTGTGATGAAAATTGTTTTGTGGCACTTTTGTAGCATGGTTTCCCAAACTGTGTGCCACAAGCCACTCACAAGTGTGCCATACAATTTTCATTATTCAAGAGATTTTTTTTTATTGAAGTAGCACAATTTTTCATCGTTAACACGAATAAAGAACAAACAGAGATCTCAGCTGTAATCTGTTGAAGACCATCTGAGAGTCTGCTTGATAACAATTCCGTAACAAACACCATGGTATAGATTTTTTGTTTGATCAATTCGTTTACCTTACTGTCCCAAACATCAATGAACATTTGCAGCTGCTGATCTGTACCCTGCAAATTGCACAGGTCTGCTTTTAGTGAAGAATGAGTCAAAGGTGGCGCTGGTACCGCAAGCGTGTTATTGCAGTCAGAACCTTCGAGGAAAAATATACTGTCAAGAGTTTGTGATTATCGAATCGACTTTCATTGTAAAAGTAAAAGTGTTTAACCAATTTGAAAAAATTGCGGCAATATTTATTTTTTAATATCCATTATTGGTTGTATTCTTGTTTTAAGGGGGTTGGACATAGGGAATAAGGGATTGCGGGTTAATTTTGTTCTACGGCAATGGTCAGGCCCCCATGTGGCCAGAATAAATATGTTTGACCTGCATATAGATATATACCTATAAGAGCTTTTCCATTAAAGGCTTACCCGCCGAGCAAGATTGGGCTAATCTGCTTGTCTAGAATGAAAAAATAAAGCAAAGATCTTCGGAAAATACCTTGTACTTGGAGGTCACCTTCACATTGTGGCCAAATTACGACATGCTTCACATCGGTCATTTCTTCCTTCGATGATTCAGAAGCAGTTCCTTCTTCTGCCAGTTCTTTGCCAGGTAAAGGTGGAGAAGAATCTACTGTCGAAAGTGGCTTAGTACCTGTGGTATCCATCCTTTTGTTTTGTTCCTTTGCTTGCTCTTTATTTTTGATTATTTTATCAGCAATCGCACAGCCCTTTTTAATTAACGCTGTTACAAGCCAATTTTTCTGCTTTTCGGTTTCACTGAAAACAAAGTACAGCGGATCACCGACTCACGATTCATTTCAGGTGACCAGATAAATAAAAGTAAAAAAGCCAAACAACAGTTTAAGAAGGCACCAAATAGAACCGAAATTTACCATTCTGGGGCCAAATACTATGATCTACTTTGTATGTATGCTTATACATATGGTACAGGTGCAGCTAAATGAATATACTGGTGCCGATTGATCACAAAAAATGCCTAATTTCTGGAATTTGGATGCTAAAGTGCCAATCTGTCATCAGGTCATTCTTATTAGTACAAAACTATACAAGTTGATTTCTTTTTTTATCAACCAATTCTACCAATTTCAACCAGAGAAAACCGCTTTTACACAGTTTGTATAAAATGTAATCAGATTTCAGCAGTGAATACAATAATGGGCTTCGAACAATTCATGAGTTAGAACAGCCTCCACCACCTCCACCAACCATCTTAATATAAATTTCCGAATACCATCTAGAGAACTTGGAAAAAAAATTGCAGATTTTCACTGCTGGTTAAGACAATCCATTAAACGAGATATACTTACGCTTGAATCGATGCTGCGTCAGGCCTCGGATCGAATTTCAAACCTAGATTGGCTGATAAAGATTTTGCATTGATTTTAGAAATTATATCGTCACATATGTCGATGATCTGAGATAGCTTGTTCAATCTCTCCTGTTAGATTGAAATAGGGGGTCAATAATATAATGATGACTGTGGCATTCGACATAAAGATAGAACTGAGCTAACCTTGTTAGAATCAAGAACTTGGAGTTTAGCCATGTACAACGGAACATGATCTGACCACTGGCCCACAAGTTCGTCAAAGCAGTTTACTTGTTCGTGCCTGAAAAAATGAACATTGCGTTTCCCAGTTACCAAAAAAAATTATTGCCCTGTGGATGAGTACTTTCCAGTTTCACGCTTCTCTTGAATTCAAAGATTATTTTTCGAGAACGAACCTCAAATGTTCTACTTAACTCAGTCCAAAAAGAAAAAATATGGAAGAAATTGCTTGAAAACCAGATGTACCTAAACTAAAAATATAGCAATATGCTCCATGAGGCGCTTCTGAATATATAGAAATATAACAATAACCTGCTTACTGCTCCTGGAAGCAGAACACCAACAAAATCAGCTTTAATAACACTATTGTCTATGAGACAAGTTCTTTGAGGTTCAAAAAGCCAGCTTTCTTGGGTGACATAAGTAAATACGTTCTCCCTGACATGATTCGTTAATGAACTATATGATGTATATGGACTCTCTGATTGGTGGTGGCTAATAATATTTTTCGCCTCGTGACTCGAGTTGCCACCGAGTTCTACTTAACGTTAGCAAGGTTGTGTATCATACTTGGTTATCCAGGATATTTTAAGATCCCTTTCCTCCTCCTTCATCTTCTCTTCTCTCGTTTTTGCTTGGCTCCCAGAAGTACCGTTTCCTGCGTTTTTCTGTTTTGTCTTCTGTTTGACGGGTGGCTCATTCACAACATAACAAAAATTGAGGTTTTCCTTCGACATGGAATAAATATTCAGTGTGAAATGGAATAGGTAAAAGCTTTTACTCAGAAACCAGAAATATAGAATCTCTGGACTTACAGCTCGTTTCGCCAGTTCCGATTTAGCAAAATTCAAAGATCCGACCAGGCTTTGTCCAGGAGAAAGATTCTTCAGAATCCTGCATTGAGTAAAGTTGATAAAATGCGATTATAGCCCGACAGCGAACACACAAGGTCTGATAATTTTTTCGTTCAGTATCGCCAATAAAACCAACAAAATTGATATAAATAGAAATTACCAACCCAAAGGAATCGGTAGATTTTGTTTTGGATATAGCAGTAGTTTCAAGGATATTTAGGTAATTTATAGACTGTTAATTTTATTATATTCATTGAGATTACAATGTGTTGTTATGGAATATCTCAATCGGAGATCTTTTATATGTTTATTCAACGAGTGGCAACAAACAGACAAGCGGTCGCACTATCTAGAAGCGTTACATGTGATGGAGCAAATCAACGAGTTCTGGGGAATGTTTCCAGGTCCTCAGAGAGTATTAAAAAAGATTGCAGTAGAATAGTAATTATCTCAGGCAGCTCATTTCCCATTAATTTGCACGTTTTTATCTAGAAATGAAATATGGAATTTATTTTACTTCTCATCTTGTAATGGTGTGATGTAATAAGCCACTGTATGATCTGGAGGAAGATTCGTGGAAGATGCTTTGGTACCGCCAACAATGGCCTCCCTGTGTTGGGAATACACATCGAGAGAGATGGACGAAGAGAGCTTTTGCTTGAAACAAAAAGGAACATCCCTCAATTTATCCAGCATTTCTTTAGACTCGTGACAGATTTGAAGGCGTAGCACATAAGATCCCTTCTCCAGTTTCAGAGTGTACTGAAAAAAACAATACATAACGTATTAAATAAGCGCAATAGTTTGCTTTCCTTTCAAACACAATATTCTCAATCGATCAAATTTGGCACGGAGACCCATGCGCATTTGCAGGATGATGCATGTACGAAGAAATCATGGATGGGCCGATCGAAATATGAATGTAAATCTATAAGAGCCTTTCCATTATTTTTTCTTGTTGTTACTTTTTAATCCAGAGCTTTTGATAATTTCTTTTCAAAGAAACGGAGACCATCCAATTCCACCAAAAAAACTTAATACCCACCCAGCAGTTGATGCGCCAAATTGGGTACCACAAGGTCAAATAGCCAGCATAACATACATATAAATAAACTTTCTTATCGATATAGAGATACGTATAGTTATGCGACATTCAATACCTGGAAGCCAGAGACAGACATATTGTCATACAAATGGTGGTGTTGTAACTTATGCCTGATACTTAAGAAAAGAGAATAACAGCACCTGATAAGGATAAGCATCTCCTGCTCCCAAAAATTGTTTTTGAGCGTTATATATCATCCACAATTGACTGCAGTAGGGACTTTCATATAGAACATCTGACAGCAGAGGGCAGAACGGAGTCACATCTGTGGCTTTATGCTGAAAATAAAACAGTAGTGGGCTATAAGGACTTTGGGACAGAATTGAATTTGGACTTGAAATAAGATGCTTATAATATGAGCCTCCATCATTGAAGCAAAACATTGAACATCAAAACTACTGATAAATTTCTTTGAGGCTCTAAAAGGGGATTTCATGAAAAAGCTTCACCGAAAGTTACTTTCCAATGAATAGATTTAAATATCTGGTAAGACGTTCAAGTACTATTTTACTGTGAATTCCGGCCTCCTTTTCAACGAACACATGCGTTTGAGGTGAGGCTTGAATTCTCATCTTTATTCCCCTCCTCGGGGATATATATTGCCCTATAAGATCATCTGCGGCGAAATTATGAAATTTTTCCAATTTGAAAACAATTAGAGGATGGGTTTGATGCGCTGTCGCTTTGCAGGCCAGAAATTATGGTAAAGACTTATTTAAATTCTTTATTCCAATATACGGTAGTGACTTCAGAAACACATTTGTGTCCCAGGACCCTGCCACTAACAGGCACCTATTTCCCAATTAAGTACATCAGCAATTTATGAAGCATATAGATTAGATAGCATACCACTGTGTAGTTGTAAGTGTTTATCAGTTCATACATGGGACGATCTCCTAGAAAGACATCTCTGGTTCCCAAAGGACGAATCTGTCGTTCGCTCGGCCTTACTGTCTGTATGCAGTGCTTGAGTGCAACAGAGGGACTGATCTCCTCTCCCTTGAGAGAATGTAATTGAATCCTTTTGATACCACCGCTGCCTTGCTAAATTGTAACAACAATATTTCAGAATCATTCCAAGCCTTGGTGCATTCTGCTAATGGGGCGACAATTTTTATCGACTAAATAATTTAGAAGTATATAGCTATTAATTAGATGCATTTTGGACAGTCCAAAACTAATATGCAGAATTAAAATATTTTTGCTGAGACCCTCTGAAATGTAACACTACTCGCACAAATATGATATACCATTGTCAGATCGGGTGTAGAAAGTGTTAGTCCATGGAACTCAACGGAATACGACAACGTAACGTCGCCATGACTGGACCACCACCGAGCAAGGCAGAATTCCATCGTCACTCCTGGCTGTACAAGAAATAAAGACGAAGATATAAAAATAGACTATACATAGTAATGCATAAGTGAATATTGAAATCCGAGGATGACAACCTTCAGAAATATCAGTTGGAAACCATTTACTGTTATCAATTAGTGGCCAGATTCAGGTTATGGAAGTCAGCATTTTAATTTGAAATATCAAATTAATTAAAATGTTCAAATTCAACACTGAATTTCAGAAGCTAGATGACACATGAAATTATTTTCAATGGATTTTGTAACGTTGCTGTGAAAACATACCACTGTGAGTTTGAAATTTCAAGGTTTTTTTTTATTTCTAATGCGTAGGATCCGGGCTTCATTAGAGCGAATTCAGTGCTTGATCCAAATCGCAGGATGAAAAACCCGTTCGATACTAGCCAAATAAAACTCTAGTCTTTGCTTACCAAATTGTCTGAGAACAAACTAGAAATAGGTAGTGGCTCAATAAATTTGCTAGCCATCCTTTTAAATATGTTTACCTGGATCCGTTTTATGTAGGATTAACACCAACCTAAAAACCTGTGGTTCATAATAACCACCAATCCCATTTTCCAGGGGCGTAGCCAGGAATTTTGAAAGAGGGGGGGTTCTGAAATTTCTAATTGCCAAGTTAATTGTCAATCTCCGTATAATGACGTGAATTTGTTAATGAATCGAAGGCAACATTGCAGTTAAATGAAACGATTACGTTTAAAGCGTTACCTTGATGAATAAATAGAATTTTTTATACGCCCCTGAAGGGCAGTATAAGCTATATCGAAACAGTAGGGTAAAATTCAAGTCGTCAGTCAAATTTCGTAAGGTTAAAGTTGAAAGTTCAAACATTACCGTTGCAGACTACTTGACTTAGCAACCAGTTGATAACAGTTTGCAGAGTCAGCAAAATTCTTCTGCAACGGTATTTTTATGAGCAACCAAACACGTCTGCCCTGTCTGTTGGACAAACGTCAGACGCGTCTATGTAAACAAACGAAATATGTCCAGCTGAGACACGCCCAAGCTATTCGTTTCGACAATAACAAGAAACTATCGGTAGTTGATACACATCTTTTGACAAGGTTGTAAAACGCGCAATTTCATAGAATAAGCTGTTTGCCAAGATCTAAGAACACGGTTTATTGAGCATCATTAATCAAGTCGATGGTTACGTGTGGTAGTCTAGAAACATTGTTAGTCTTATCTCCGGCGATAAGCCTGAATTATATTATTACTGTATGGCCGAACATTTTGCTTTAAAACAACCCATGTTTATTCCCGGCGCCAAAGTCTTGATTATGTAGATAAAAACCTAAAAGTATTAGACAATTTTGCTCAAGTCGAAGCAGTACCCACGCTTAAGGATATTTCGGGGTCTGTGTAGTGCATACCGTACGACCCCCCATGACACAAATCGAATTGTTTTTTGATGCTAGTCATTTTATTTCAGTTTAAGTACAATAATTAAAATTTCATTATACAAGTTCGCTTGTAACAGAATGCAAACAGACCACTTACTATTGTAACTACTNGCGATAATGGCCCCAATTCGAAGCCCTTAAGTTTCTTCAATGTTTCATATACAAGCAACCAAAATAAATTCTTCTAAAATCATAGATATGAAAAATACATTACATTTCAGGCTTGACCACCGTGACCGGTATGCGAAACAGCGAACCTCTCTGGGGAGATTTTGTGTCAAAACCTCGAACTTCAGCATAATGTATGCCAGCAGGCAAAGAAGTAGGATCTATCTAAATAAAAAAAAAACATGTTTATGAAAATTTGCACGGGTGTCCATTTCTACCATGTTAATTGTTCAGTCACACTTTTTTTTAATAGGGTACATTACAACAGTCTCAGAGCACTTTTAAATCATTTTCAATTTTTGTATTGAGATAGGGGTCCTTAGCTCGGCCCCAGAGCACTATATCCATAACAATTATTATTTTTTTTTTTTTAAAAGGAGACCTGAACGTGGCCCCAAAGTACTTTTATGATTAAATTACATTTTTTGTCAGTCATTTTTTTTTTAGCCGACAAAATCGCAAAGTTAAAAAAAGAGTGACTGGACTAAAAGAAATTCAGCAGTCATGATGAAGGTTCAACTCATACCTTTATGGTAATTATTCTTGGCATGTTCATGCATTCAAAATGAGATGGTACATTGACCCAGGCAACGGTGCTGCAGATAGCCATATGACAACAGAAATTAATCTTCTGTTCAGCGTCTAAAAGATTTTGGATGCGGGTAAGACATCGTAATAGCAAATCAAATAGGAATCATTTTGAAATGAACTGAGCAGTTGTTTTTTAACTTGAAATCACAAAATATGAAAGGTTACGGTCAATATGAACAATATAAAATATTTCGAAACACGTGCATTGAGTCCAACTGTAATAGGATGACCGATGTATATCATTCAGGGCATTTTTTTAATGACTTCAATCGCAATTTTTTCGCGACCCTGGGACTCAACCTAGGGTATAGTCAGGGCTGCCAGATTGTGATTATTTCTAAGATTAGTGCTTATTTTGAAGAACAGTGTCTCAGAAAATAACGATGTGCTTATTTCTAAGAAAGGTGCTTATTTTTGATTTGCATGCTCAGTTTGTCTTATTAGACCAGGGGTTCTTAACTAGGGGGCGCGCCCTTTTTTAGGGCCATATAGGATTTGTTGGGGGGCGTTGAATGCCAATAAGGAAAAAAGATTGAAAAAAAATTAAAATGTTTACTGATTATTTAATAATCAATGGAAGTCTTACACTGATTATTTAGTCCAGAGGTGTGCAACTGGCGACCCGCGAGCTGCCCGCAAACCGAATTTGTGAGGCCCGCGGGTAGCTGCGGTTCATTTCATGGGGGCGTGCATTTTTTTCAAGAATGTAAGGGGGGCGCAGCCCAAAAAGTTTAAGAACCCCTGTATTAGACGTAGAAAGTATCTAATCACATATGTTGGTCACGAGTCAATTTCCAAGGACAAAAAAATGCCAAAGCGAAAGATTTTATGAAATATAATATAAGTGATTTTATCTTTCTTGCTTGAATGAAAAGATTTTCCAAATATTTTTCCTTATTTTTTTGGAGTGAGATATTTTCCGAATGTGCTTATTTTTCGGTGCTGGCAGATGCTAGCCATCGTTTATAGGTAATATATACAGAATTAGTGCACAGATGCTGCAATATAAAATCTCTGAAATTCTATGTGGGTTTTACCTGCACTTTGATCAAATCTTGGTTCAATAGAAATTGCTACAGAATGATGTTTTGATGAAGCTTTTTCTGATCTAATATACACACCTGAAGAAAAAACAGTCAGATAAAGATAGAAAAATATGCATGTTACTATATACGATGAAATGAAACAGCCCCTCCAACTGCAGGGGGGGCTAAAACACATAGATTGTATTAAAAAATGGCAAGTGACCAAGGGTGTGATGCGGGAATAGCATTACAGTACTACTGCAGCTGTTCAGTGGGAACAAAAGAATGATGGCTCTTGCAGTTTACTAGACTTTTCAACTCAGCATTTGTATACAAAAAGGTGAACTGGACTGCCAGGAAGAACCTCTGTCTTTTCCAGCATAATTTACAATTACAGAAGTACTTATCACTGTATCCTATGATGAACTCACCTCTCCTCCCTTGGCTTGCAGTTACCATAAAATTAATTTTATTATCGATATGCGCACCGTGATTCGTCAAGTAATCAAATGCTTCATTTGCCTGTAATGAAACAGATTTAATTCAATGGAAATTTAATGAGAAAGGTCAGTGAAACTAGACAAGAAATCCACACAAAAGTGTTTTCAATATTTATATTGTGGAAGATTAAATGCACGAGCAATCTTATTGACCCAATATTTCCAATTAAGTACCGTGAATAGGAAATGCAATTATTATCATATAAAAAAACTCAGGAAAAATTTAGCATACCTAATGTGACATCTGTAAGAATATGCCACAATATATGTATATAAAATTAATTGCCTCATATGCAACCATAGTCGAGGTTTTTAGAATGTTGTATTTCTTTGACAGGTGTTTGGATTCAAGCAGACACCACAGAACCACGCATTTAATTCACATTCCCAGATTGGATATCATCAATAGCAGAGGATGAACGATCATTTCTTAAAAATGTATTGACTTTTAAATAGAAATTTTAAATTTAGACATTATACATACCAATAAAAAATCTGTGGAACTGAAATAAACACCCCGGGGGAATATCTATACCAGTCCCTCCATATATGCGAGAAAATTT
The DNA here is from genome assembly GCA_013436065.1 of Halocynthia aurantium. Classification (NCBI taxonomy): domain Eukaryota; kingdom Metazoa; phylum Chordata; class Ascidiacea; order Stolidobranchia; family Pyuridae; genus Halocynthia; species Halocynthia aurantium. The sequence continues at coordinate 29,193 of QXVX01008359.1, forward strand.
CGCAGATATGCGAGCTTGTGCCCGAGCCATTTGCAAGATGGAAAGGTTGTCGTTATTTTCCAAAAAAACATGCACCTGAGTCTAGGCATGCCTCGGGAATAATCCAAACATGTCGAACAAAACAATAGAAAAATTCAATGTATTATATACATGTAGAAGCTTTTTTGCTATACAGTCTTCCCTCGCTATAGCGCAGATTCACTACATCGCGGATTTTATATAATATTGTATTGTTTGCATTTTAATGTAATATTGTATGTATTTTATTTCATGATAAATGCCGTGCCGTACATTACTAGTATGTTCAAGCACTAAAAGTTTAAAAAAATTAAATAACCGGTCAAATGATTGCGGGAAAGGTTAATAAGGTAAATAAGGGTGTGTGAATGATTTATAATGGTTCAAAATACGTTTAAATATATTCAAATATTCAATTTATATAATTAATATGTGGTTTCTACTTCGCGGAG
>QXVX01008362.1:0-13064 GCA_013436065.1 Halocynthia aurantium
TTTTAATGAATCTTTACACCATCAACATTTCATTAATCATTTCATACCTGCATAAAGTTTTTTGATCAAATTGACGTCATGAAAATAATAATGTTTTACTTTGAATATTCAGTTTATTTCCATTCTCCCTCTCTGAGTTGAATAGTTCATCCACAGAAGGATATCCTGCCATTTGTCTGAATAAAATTCCCCAACTAAGAGCCAACATCAATTATTGATCTCCCAAACGGAAATAACTGTTCATTGTTAGCTTGATGATCTGACCACAGACGATCAATATAAAACCTGTCATATCATCACTGATATAGTAAAAATGTGATTATCATTATCAAAGAAATGGAATAAGTGAAAGGTGCAGTTGTAATTTGTTAATTTTGGAATAGTTTTTCAAGTAAAAAGAATTGGACTTATACGGTGTTGAAGCTGATTTTGCAATTAAGCTGTTAGTTTGATGGGAAACATGTTTTCATATCTCTAGATGGGGGGGAGATAGAATAGGAGATGATAATTCTGAAATAAAGAAAGGTTCCAGCATTTGCATAATGATCACATACTCCCTAGAGCAGAGGTTTTCAACAAGGGATCTCTTGGGAATTCCTTCCAAGGGAGGGCTTCAGTATTTTAGAGGAGGAAATTGCCGCCCAGATCATTAGATTAAAAGTGCTGAAATAATGTTCAGATACTCTGCATATCCCAGAATTGAATGGTGTAGTTCGCAAATCCATCGTGATTATCAACAACAACACACATCTCCCAGCCTCATTCTCATTCACACATGGTCTATCTCACGAAGTAGTTGTACTGTGTATTAAGTGATTGTTATCGCGTTTGTATTTGATAATTCAGAAATTTTTTAAACACATTAACTTGTAAATAGGTAACAGTAAAATATTTACACTGATATGTTTATAGGGGATTGACGGGAGTTGTTGGATGGGAACCGATGTGGCTGTATAGGCATTACCTGTGTATTTATTTTTATTGTGTTGGATTTATGAACAATTCCAGTTACGAACAACCTCGTGGAACGTAACCTGTTCGTATGTTGAGGACTTACTGTTCCTGTAAAGCATAACATATTAATCACATTGTCTTCACACTGCCTGCTATAAATATACACTCATACCTATGAATAAGAATTATATTATTAGCTCATCACAGTGTTATATACTTACCTAGAAAATCATGCTTGTTCTGATGAGTTACGCAGACAGGTTTGACAACTATATAAGTAGTGCAGTGGTCACGCATTACAACGTCATGATAATAGCAGTATCGACTTTCAGGGTGACTTGTGTACATTAAATTTAAATTTCGTAGTATATTTAAAGTTCAGTATCTGTGAATTATATATATTTAGTTGCATGTTGAATAAGTTCCAGGTAGTTGGTTAGCATCAGTTTGATTAAGAGTAAAATTCAAAGATTTTTTTGCATGAACGGTTTTCAGTCTTGATATGGCACAAAATAACAGGTATTTCTATCGACAGCTAAACTCAATTATTTGAAATCAGAATTTGTAGCAAGATGAAGTATGTTTTGATATCTCCTGAATATTTGTTTCATTGCAGTGAGGAGGCTAGTAAAGGAAGGAAATGTTTTGAGACTTAACCACTCACAGTTAGATTTTCTCCTATGCTTTGTGCATAATTGATGCCGCTCGCATATATTTACTATACTATAGCAACGTGCTCCACACGGAAACTGTCAGGCGTTCAGTCTGCCTTCTCTTTACCGTTATTATGAATGAAAATTTCAGGAGATCACATGCCCATGCTGTGATTGTAAATAATTCATGCGAAAGGTTATTGTGCCTTTTGCTCATAGTTCAATCCTGGCATAATTGCATTTCTGACCTCATTTGAGAAGTAGGTGAAGCAACAGAGCATCATAGATGCTACAAAAATAAACGGTATCTAACGGAGCTTTAAATTCTATTCAGTGTTCCAAAAACTATATTTTAAATTATACAACATTTATTCTTGGCTGAGTTTTGTAACAAAGGAAGGCTCCAATCTCATAGCATTATGTTGATCAACCAAAGTTCTAAGAATTGGTAACTTGATACTGTATTCCGATATTTTATGAAGTCTATTAAGTGAAGGCAGTGTTGTAAGCTCAAGTCGAGTCTTATTCGAGATGTGACTCGAGTTATATAATTACAATTTTTTGTGAATGGGAAAATGCTTTTTACATTTTTGAGCACAAGTTCAATGGCCGTTGAAATCGATGTAGATATTTCTATCAACATATTGGCATCTCGATCTTACGAGGGAATGAAAGAATACTATTAATCTTTGTCACACTCGTGTCGCTTATAACAACTGTATTATTGTCATTATTATAATGATCGAACAGTATTGGATATTGAATGCCAATTGTTCAAACAAACCGTGTGTTATGTGTACAAATATAATCAATAAACGCGTTTTAAAAATAACCCGTCCTACGCTCTAGCGACAATCAAAAGATCTATTTGTGTATGACATTTCATGCCTTCCTATTCATATTTTTATTAACTGCTATTAGATCAGGTCACTATACTGATCATCCCAGCTCCCTTATGTAATTTCTTCTGCCTGGACAGCCAAAACATTCTAATGATATCTCAATGCTATACTGCATGTGTGATTGTAGCATAGGATGAATTTTTAAAGTAGTTTTTAAATTGTATACATAGTTGAGAGAAGATTTAATGTCCAGATAGTTGAATAAAATTAGTAAGTTATTGATTATTGTCAGTCATGGTTAATCAATAGTAATGTGTAAGTTATCTTTAAATTGATCAACAGATTATAACAGATAAATACCGTGATAAGCTAGATAAGAACTCAACTGATAAGATTCATAATGAATTACCTACTTGTATTCCATGTTTTATTCTTTCATTAATATAAGCTTACCTTTGAATGAGGTGGACCAGGTTGCCAGTGAGAGTAATATTGTAGGGCTATGGAAAGAGGGAATTAAAATCCATGCAAAAGCAGATCAAAAATGCTAAATATAGAAAAAGAATTTATTACTAACACTAGGAAGAGAGGAAGTGTGTAAGCTCAGCAACCTAGGCGTACATTGTTCAATTGAATCATAAGGTGGTAATTAAAATACGTAGTTGAGGGGAAAGCCGTCATTATGGATCTTCCGTGTTTCGCTTTTGCTTTGATATCAGCTAATGAGATTGAATTTAATCTGTGGGAGAGAGCACAATGTTATGTATGATTATTATTGATGTAAGGCTCGCCGGATCTCCAATTTTAAAATAATTAGTAATGTCTGAATACGTGATAGGAAAAGAGAATATATTTATTGCTGTACTTAACATCCTTATCATGTACCTGAAACAGGTTTCTATTGACAAGAATTATACGGGAGATATGTATGTGAGGTATTTATATAAAAGGTATATTTGATATCGTGATAAGGTGGAAAGAAATAGCTTTGAAATTTATTAGCTTGTGGTCGATTTGAAATTTACCTTAAAATAGAGTTTACTGTCTGTCATCTCTCAGCTCATATCTGACAGAAGGAAAAGTAGTAATTCATATGGTTCATCTAGTTAGAATATAAAGTACCTTGAAAAGCTAAATGTCATTCATGCTTTGCGATAGGTTGGCTTCAAAATACCAAAATTCATTGCTTTTTTTGTGTACCTGTGTATTATATGTCAGCATTGAAGGTACTACCTTTCCAAGACCTTGTTGAGTAAAGGACCACCTGACTGTCCAAGCACTTACTTGAAAGGCAAAGCCTCTGTTTGACTTGAAAAGTGGAACTTAAAAATGGGATTGAGTTATTGGTTGAAGTGAAATCTAATAAATGATTTTTGTTGTAATTCCGAATAGGCAGTTTGCATATTAACATAAGCAATAGAATGCATGCAATACGCATGTTGAAACACTGCATTGAAAATTTTAAAATAGATTCCAAACTTTTAAAAATTGGGGAGTTCTAGAACTTTATAGAACATGCACCAGTTCTATAATCTCTCTTAGTTGTTTGTTGCATTATCATTGTGCTAAAAAAAATACATACATATGCGCATGTTATGACTCTCAGCTAACGTACTGGAATAACGTTTGAACCATTAATCATGCCACGTTCATATACGTACAATCATTTTGTAATGCGTGCGTGGTATTGTCTCATAGCATGATTTGAAGAGGGTCATCACGCAACTGACTAAATATAGGACGGGTTGATTGCGACGATGCGACGTAACGCACAATATTTGTTACATTGACAATCCATGAAAAAGCAGGCCAGTGTTCCCCATGAATCCCTTCTAGTGTTCCCAGAAAGTTATTAACAACTTCCTGATAATATGGTAGAGCTGTTATATATAAACTGCCTGCGTATGAATTGCAGCAGTGCTATTTCGAGATCGGATAGGAAGGGAGCATTCAATTTGTAGGTTTTTAAGATTCAGCATATCAATTTAACAGAGATAAAGTATTTTCTGCGGTGCCTGATATTTATTGCTTTGTATTTAACTTTATTGAGAATATATTATCTATAATTATATTCATTTTCTACATGCCAAAGAATGAACTAAATAAGCCACTTTATTGGCTGGATACTTCAAGATTGTATACCTGTGGTTAATTATACTTTAACAGTCACAAAGTTTCTAAATTAAACTATTGTAGCTATTTTTATGCTAGTGTTATGCATATGCCTTGAATATCCTTTATATATTTTTCCCATATTTTTGTACCTTCTCTTCAATGGATTCGATTAATTTTTTAGTTATTATCAGTCGAATATGCTTTTCCTAAATTTAATGTAAATGAGATAGCTTAATTAAATTGGGAACACTGTTAAATATGCCTCAATCACAAGAGTAAATTGATACCATTGTTTTATGAATAGATAAATTGCTAGTGGGAGGTAGAATTTATGAATGAAACCTTTTTAAAGGTTTATAATGGGCTCTCCACTGCAGCTTGTGTTGCAAGCACTATTTGGCCAAGCAAGCTTCGTGTTTGGCTTTTCGTTGTGATAAGTATAAATACCAGTGAAGGTTTGAAATGATTGCATAAGTGCGAGGTCAAACGTCAATAATAGATTTGTGCAGAGGCTTGCCAACTAAGGAACAGGTTCAAACAGATTATTAGGTCACAGTAGAAGATAGATTTCTGTTGATTTTACCATCACCATCATTATATAATTGATCTATGTTAATAAATAAATAAAAAATATTTCAAAGCTGCCCAAGTACAATACCAAGCGTACAACAAATACTATATTTTAGCAGCGAATTTTTTATTGTTGTTCATAATTTATTCACAAATCATTTAAACAAGGAGATTGTAATATGATAACAGTTTGCTTGCATGTGAGTAGGTTCACTGTTTCCTGGCATTAATTTGTCACACTTCCTTCCTTCAGATTGCAGTTGTTTTTCATTTGTGAACTGTAGTGCATACTGTTCTTAGGATCTCTATATAAAGTGGGAATATACTGCAGCGTGGTGGAGATATTTTATGGACTAGAATTATAAAAGAGCTATCAATATTTTTCTCCCTCAGCTTATTGTTAAATATGATCAAATGTATATTTCATGATTAAATATCATCATGTTTGTTTTTACCAGATATCATATATGAAGACACGAGCCCAGGCAACGAATTAGATATAAATAGAGAACATAACGACATTCTGTTTCCGTTGATGGCAAAAGGAAGAACAAAGATGAAACCAAAAGGTCTTCTTGAAAGGTAAATACCTCATTCTTAGCTTCAACGAAAGTTTGTTGTTTGTCTTGAAAAAAAAAGTCCTCAATTCCTCAATGGATTTTCACCAAATTTGGTACAGGGGTTTAGATGCATCTCAGAATATTGTATGGACAAAACGGGGTCTAAGCTTCATGTGGGGCTGGAGGGGGGCAAATTTTTCCTTAGTGAATGAAATAAAAATGGTGATATTTATATAAAAGGTAAAGTCTTACTTGGGGTAAGCTTAAAATGATTGTGTTTAAATAGCATCACTATTTTTCAACGGATCTTTGAAAAATTAGGCAAGTGTGTAAGATACATCACAGAATAATGCATGTAGGTCCCTGCTTCCTCCGAGTAAGGATGACATCCTATCTAGGACCTAATGCAGCGACCGAAATACAAATCCAGGAATAATTTACCTATATGAGAATACTAATTTATATAAAGACTTTTATCATATTCTGCTGTAACCACTAACATTACTGAACTATTTCCTACTATTTTTTCAGGCGTGGATCAAACGTGGCTCTCACAATATCGCTCAAAAACGAGGAAAAAGTTTGCGCAAATACTTCGCCGAATTCTTCAAAATCACCGTGAGTGTGAAACAATATATCATGAATATAGATCTGTTTATACTTGACTCGAGATTTCTTACTCGAAAAGTACTCCACAAATAACAACTCGATTATATTGAGTTATAAATATTGACTCGTTTACTTGGATTTCGATGGAAAGAAATAAGTTTTAGCATATTTTTAATCTGATTACTCGAGTGGATATTTTTACTCAATCCTTTCACTTCACTTACACCTACCCTGGGAAACTGCATTTTATACCAATAAGCATTTTATATTGCCTGTAGGCAAGCATTTAATCTTGAGTTTGAATAATGAATTACCGCTAATTAAAATTTAAGGATTCTAAGATGTTCCTTCACAGAATCCAGTCAGTGAAGTCCTCTCATGCCTCTTATTAGAAATAAGTTTTTCATTCCAAAATTCCATTTTAGGAAACCTCTGGTTTATCTTCGCACAGCAACCTGTAAACTTGACATGATGCAGCTTTATGCCAAGTCGAGCGACACATCGAAAATTCAGCAGGAATTCTGGGAAGTTCCAATGAATCATCCTGGTGAAAAACATCTCAGTATTCCAGGTCATGGAACGAAAAATCGGTACAGGGCTATATTACCAAGTAAGCCTCATTGAATTGGGAACACTGTTAAATATGCCCGAATCACAATAGTAAAATGATACCATTGTTTTATGAATAGATAATATACTGGTGGGAGGTAGAATTTATGAATGAAACGTTTTTTAAATGTTTAAATTAAAGGTTTATAATGGGCTCTTTACTGCAGTATTGCTAGCTTGTGTTGCAGGCACTATTTGAACAAACAGGATATTCGTTGTGATTCATACTCATGATAACTACATGTTTTCAGACCCACAAAGCAGAGTAAAACTTCCACCGACGCCGAGCGAAGATTTATTATCCACTTACATCAATGCAAACTATGTTTGCGGTTATCAATCGCTGGTTGATACAGAGAAACGAAGAAACAGTGAAAACGGAAAAGAAAATGACAGCGGAAGAACAAGTATTAAAAGAAACGCATCTTTTATTGCCACTCAGGTAAGCTGATTGTTTTTATTTTGCTCATTGTATTTACAATGTATTGTGAACACTGAATTTGTTTTCCAGGGGCCGATGACAAATACAATATCAGATTTTTGGAAGATGGTTTGGAAAGAGAATTCAAACGTTGTCGTAATGATAACGAAGTTAAAAGAAAGAAAGGAGGTAAATGAGAAAAAATTCTGATATTCAAAAATTGTAGTTGTAGTTATAAATTATCATATTTCCCTGTTTTGGTCAGGGATGTCAGGGTTAAGATTCCAACCAACTTTTTTAGCTAGTTTTTCAGATGATTTCTGCACATTTCCATTAAAAAACTTGCATCACTGTCTTGTCTTAGTAGTCCCATTTTTTTGAGGGTTAACTGGAAATGAGTGTGCTGATAGAAAAACTAATTCATAATTTTTCAATTATTTGAATAAGGCTCCCTTGTAACACAGGAAGGTCGTCTACTATTAATACTTAACCGGATTCTATTTTATTCAGAAATGTTCCGAATATATCCCCAATGCGCAAGGTGAAAAACGAAAATACAATTCTTTTGAAGTAGAAGTGAAAAATGTCAGACACGCGGATCATTACATCGTCAGGACTGTAAGTTATTTGTGCACTATTATGTTTCCTTAGCACACTCCACAATTTCCTGTGCTACTCCTTAAACGGATATGATAAACTGTTGGAAGGAGTATAGATTTTATTATATTCAGCTGTTAGTTCTAATTCAGTACTTCCGTTCAATTTCAAATGAAAATGAGGTAATAATGTGTGAATACTGTGGATGGAAAAACATTTACACTGGAGAAAATGTATTTTTATGTAGGAATTCATGGAAGTGGAGTTTTACTAGCATGCTGCGGTGGAAAACCAATTTCTTAGGTAGTTTCTCTTCACTGCAGTTGTGATACTATTGTTTATTCTGAACTTGTCAGAATGCTGTTATTCAAAAAGTTATATTAGACCACCTTCCAAGTATGGGAGTTCAGGTGGGGTTCCAATATATCTATATAAATTTCATTTTACTTTAAAAAGTTATCTTTCATTGATAAAAGAATTAAAAGTTGTTTCAATGAGGGTTACAATAAGAATGCTTGCAATTACAAGGGTATTATAATATATTACACAATTGTTTTAATATTTACAATAAACAAGTGTCCTTAATAAAAATATAAGAAAATATAAGGTTTCAAGCTTGAGTTCGATCATGGAAAGTTTGTCCACTACTAGGATACATTATTTAATTTGATGTGTATTGCTATTGTTAAGAATAGCCATCCCATGGCACAAGGGGAAACTTCAACCATCCTATAAAGCTAAAGCGTTGTAATGGGATCACATACCTGATATATAATAATTAAGGTCCTAATGTCGTGGTACTTGGAAAATGCTACCAAGTGAGGTTAAACAAAAGCATTTATTTCCATTTCATTCTTTTTTCCATTTTATTCAAGGACCTACTGTATAGCTTATAAATTAATCTATAAATTAATGTAATACTCTTGCTTATTTTAGCTCGAAGTCCGGAACTCTGAAGACGAAGGAGTCGTGCGTACAATTTCTCATTTCTGGTATTCGGAATGGCTGGACCACGAAACGCCAGAAAGAACTCGAGGCCTCTTGCAACTTATCCAGGAGGTGGAGGCAAAGAGGACTGAACGGAGGGAAGTCGAACAGGGTCCGGCTGTTGTACATTGCAGGTATAAGAAAGTGGATGAATGAATTATGACAAAAGTATCTCAACAGGGGGGAATTATATGATAAATTAGATATATTTATCTTTACGTGTCATCTAAAGATAATTAATGATATTAAAATGCATGAATAATCAATTAATCCAATAATACGTCAAGGTAGCCTAACTTATCATCAGCGATTCAAATTTCAGTAGTGCTGTACATTTCAAAATAGTCCGATATATTCACTTGTAACCCAATCTGGGAAGGACATTAGCTTTGGCATAGGAGGCAAAGGGTTAAGTTGTCATTATGATTTCTACTAGAATAGTAACAGCAGACGTCATTTTATATATTATTATTGAACCTAGCTTCCAATTATTCTCATTAACAGATAATGATTTGTAATTGAATCCCGTAATCTCTTTGGAACGAACTCCAGTCATTAATTCAATTTTCAAACTCATCGTGACTAACTGATTTCATTTTTGCCTCTCTTTCATCTAGCGCCGGTATTGGACGGACCGGGTGTTTCATTGCAATCAGCATAGGATGCCAACAGATACGAGAAGAAAGTAAAGCCGATATATTGAGGATAATTTGTCAATTGAGAATGGACAGGTACAGTGAATTAAGATCAACTTGAACTTACTTGATGGATATTTCCTGGTTTTTTAGACACTGGCTTATCATATATTTAAAATATGAAATAGACAATGAGAAGTAAAAAACGAAACTGTATTCCACAGATACAGGTTCAAAAGTAGAGTCTGCTTGATCTTTACTAATCCATTTAAAAAATAGAATCCCACATATACTATATACATACATACATATACAAGTAAGAACATAATTTTATCTAACAGATGCAGGAACAAATGCAAAAAATTTGCTCTGGGGTCTTTTTACTCAATATTAATTTCAATCCACTCAGCTGTACTATATACCCTGGCAAATTAGCAGGTTGATATACTTGTAATCCTTGGTTTAGGGATCCGGATGAATAGTCATCTAACTCAACTATCAAATAAACTGGAAACCTTTGTTTTTTGCAGAGGAGGGATGATACAGACTTGGGAACAATATCAATACGTACACCTTGCACTTAGTCGATATTCACGACTGTTAGCGGGAGAAATTGTTGCGACGCCATCCACTGCAAGTTCCATCCAAAGCCCAAGATCGCGGCATTCTACGCCGGTGTCGGCACGATCCACAGAAGAGGGAACCAGAGTCACGCCTAACTTGTCGTTGTCTCGACTCATGTCGCCGAAATTTATTGTAAAAACGGAGCTAACCACTGTCAGCGAAGCGAAAACGCCCTCCGGTGATGGTGCAGAAATTCTGGGCAGCAAGCGGGTCGATAACAGGTCGATATTTTCACCAAAACCACAGAAAGATTCTCATTTTTCGTTTTCGCAATCGGACCAGAATGAAAATTTTAAACCTCTTCCCAAGAAGGACATTGAAGCACAAAGCAAGGATTCATCTAACTTGAGCAATACTGATTCGACGGATGCTGTTACTGTTAGGGAAGAGGACCCAAGGCGTAAGAAGGTGATCCCCCCTCAGCTGGCGTTGAAAATCCAGATGAAGCCGACTCTGATACGGGACGAGAATTGGCTTCTTAACGGCCACTGTGCTAAGGAGGATGGGGTCGGGGTTCAAATGTCACATACGATCGACGAGGTCAATGATTGCACGGAGTCTTTCGATGATAAAAATAGTCGAGACGAGGATTCTATCGCTTGTCGAGACTCGCAAGCCACTGTTGCAATGATGGAGCAAAGTAAAACTAATGTTAATCCCGAGGAGAGTTGCCAAACGCCATCTGTTTCCACTAAAAGATCATTATTTGTATTCCCATCCCCGGAAAAGTGATAAGAACGTTTCTTTCCATCATTTCTAGATTATTATTATTTTTTATTATTTTCAGTATGTGCAATTCTATTCTACAGTTTTTATTCCTTCCTTCAGTCACTGCAGTCTCTTGTTGTTGAGATTTTTTTAGCGCAAATTATTCTCTTTTCGTTTCGTGGAGGGAGATGGGCAAGTTGGTATCTCGGTCACGTCATGATTCAATCGTAGTTTGATTATCAGTTAACTTATCATTCAGGAGCCTCTTGCCCACTTTCCACTTCTTTTTATTTTATTTCTGTGCAGTATTTTTTGTTATAGCAACTGTAAAACAGCAAAGTCCTTGGTTTCTTCAATAACACGGACACACGAACACAATATGTGCCCTTTGACCTCAAAATTCTTTGAGCAAATCTTCGACACTGAAATTATTTCGGGGTAAACCCCTCGCATACAGTTTGTAAAACATTGAACTAGGAAGGGACTATGGATGTACCACACAGAGAGTAATATCCCAAATTATATATCAACTACCGCATTCCTTCCTTTTCAAGGTTGTTTGATTCAAAAAAGGTGCATTCCAAATACCCTGTCCCTGTGCACAGACCACTGGATGTATAAAGTGCAAGCATAACCACGGTAGAATCCGACAAAGGGAATCTTGAAATATATATTGATAATCTGTGTTGTACATCTCTAGATGAGCAGTAGGAGAACTTTGCCAATACCTTCAATGTTGCAATCACAGTTTGTTCCATTCTGCCTTATCTTAACTTTTTGTACCAATGTTTCACATATGGATTTTGGAATTGACCGTGGCAGAACTCCTAGTCAACCTTTCATAACTATCCCATAAGTAATGGTAAACTTCAATTGAAACCATGGAAATTGAATGAGAACTAATTGCATTGTCCTACCAATAGCAAAGTCATTTTAATAAATGTTACAAATATGAACTAATCACGGTTTGCCAATTTTGAAATTTGGTCCATGCAGATGCCATAATCAATCTATTGCTATTGAATTATGTAGTATTATGACGTCATTGTACCTATGATGTCATGTTCTCAGGTTACAATAACTTTTTATTTGACAAGCAACTGGTATATGAACAGTGTGATGAATTTTTATGTCTGACAGCGTAGTGCTGTTCTATTTTATCTTGCAAAGAGAGAAGAGACCCTAATCGCAGTTTATTATTTCTTTCATTGTCTTCAATGTGTTCAATAAATTGAAACTGTTTTAAAATCCTCCAAGTTTAAATAATGTGGGTTCAGCCACTGTTTTTATGGTCTTCAGACACGACTGCTTAGTTGTGGGTGCTGGGCCTTGATCAGGGTCTCGTAGAGGAAGTATTATTAGGGGGTACATAGTTTCACTTACGCCCCCTTTTCTTTTCAATTGTGTATGACACGGACAAGATTAATTTAAGTAAAATTGCTTGCTTGCTTACTCTGAGCTTAGATCATCTGGGGTTCTATAGTGGTCCATTTGGGGAAGAAAGGTTAGATAGTACAGTATATATATATGGTGGCAAGCTTTTTTTCAAAGTGCCTCTGGCTAGGAGTAGGAATGTTATCAGCATATTATACTTCCTTATAAAAATAGATAGAACTTTTATTTCTAATGTATATATTTCCTATGGTTCACAGGTCCTCTCTATGCTCGTTTACTGACGTAAACTGGAATGCGTGAATTTTGACGAAGCTTGTTTATAACGGAGAGAACAAATCGGAAAAAAGCTATTGAGTACTTTATTATTTTTTGAATTATATCATACCCTTTATTTTGAAATGGACGTATTGCTTTATTTAATTTATCGCATTGTGAAGTTAAGCGAAGGTTAATAACGTTTACCTCGTAAATATCTTATTTGACGAGAAATTTGGCAGGGATCATGGTGGTACAATATGTTTGCTCATGACGTGGTGCAACCGGCATTCCAAGTATTTTGCTGCTGCATAAGTTGTTACCGGTGCCTCAGGAGTGAATTTTCTTTTACAAAATGTCCGAAGTTCCACCAGTATTAGCTCTTGATACGAAGAAACATGATAGGTAAAGCTTTTCTGCGTTTTTATTTGCTGGGTATCGACAAAGCGTTACCTTTTTGCATTCAGCAAATACCTATTCATTTCTCCACTCTTATTATGAAAAGAAAATGGCCTTACTTCTTTCAGGTA
>QXVX01008368.1:0-12378 GCA_013436065.1 Halocynthia aurantium
AGGAATATCATTTGCTATAGGTCCGTAATTCACTTGATTCATTTTTTTTAAAGATGTTATTAAAATATCAATTGAAAAAAAAGATTTTACTATGTAGTAAAACCACATTGTGTGATAGGTGTTCAAAACATTTTGTTTGCTTTCGACAGGAAATATGATCAACATAGATGGTGAAAGAGAATGTAATTGTGAGAGTCGTGGTAAATATACATGCAAGTGTAAGTCGGGTTATACTGAGGTTAACGGCGATTGCATCATAGGTATGTATACCATTTGTAATAGTTCATTTCTATAGACTCACATATATTATCCGGGCTTATGTTATTCTGATGCATTTCTTGCCGATATATTTCAGACCTGTTATTGATTAAAGACTAAAATCAACACTTCTATATTGTAAACAGAAATTTAAAGAATCAATCAATGATGTAAAATAATATAAACGGGTCCTTGAGTCGGCGAGTCGAAAATTCCTAAATACAATTGATGCAAAAGGTGTATGGTTTGATCACATTAGGAAAAGTTTTCATTCTAACCGAACAATTTTGTTTCGATGATTGCAGAAAAAGTAGAAGGGATCTGCAAAGCTTTTGGAGATCCACATTATTTCCAGTTTGACAGTGTAGAAACAAGACAAGACTTCATGGGAGTCTGTACTTACACTTTGGCTGAGACTTGCTCGATCAGTCCATCCGATGCAAGCTGGTTTGCCGTACTTACAGAAAACGAAGATCGTGGTTCTGTGAAAGGTGTTTCTTGGGTAAAGCGTGTCATCATAAAACTGCCCGGAAACGTGGAAATCATTCTGAACGATAAACATGTAGTTACGGTAAATGAATACTACTTTTGATACTTACAAGGTTAATGTAGATATACAATATTCATCATCCCTTGTGATAGAGCAAACCCTACTTTTCCCCTTCTCCTTGTATTTATGCCATCTCATCATCAAGGCCAAAAAGGTTATCGATGATTAGGAAGTGGCAAAAAATTATATTTTCTGCATTGAGGGATTGAGGGACCTTGGCCCCCTTGTGAACCCTTGCAGGGAATTCGATGCACCCCCAGACCCATACACCCAGTAGGTCTACAATAAATGTTTTTTTGTAATGAGTCAAAAACTGGTAATTTGTGCTTACTGCATTAAAACATATCAGATAGATAATGCAAGAATCCATAATGTCTCCATTCCCAACTCATTTATATACCTAAGAAAGCTTGTTCCAGTTATTTTATACACCTTTTATACATTTTCATTTCACAATCTTGTTTTATTTTTCAGTATAATGGAGATGTCGTGACAGAGGTATACATCTCGCAAGGAGATGCTTGGCATAGAATCGGATTTGCTGCACGTTCTTCGATTTTGACTACAAGTTTTGGTCTGCGGGTTGCATATAATGGAAATGGAGTCACTGTGACATTGAGCAATAGTTATAAGGGACAGGTTTCCCACTTTATTTATTTATTCATTCGATTTTCAATATTTTATCACCCTAACCCTTTTTTAAGAGTTTTTGGTATATTTTAAGATTTGCGGAATTTGCGGTAATTTTAACGGCGATTCGACTGACGATCTGACAATGCGAAACAACAGGCAGGCCAAAAATTTTATACAACTCGCTGAAAGCTACAACACTGATGACAAATGCACCGATNATTTTTTTTTTATTCTAACCTAACAATTTTGTTTTTTTGATCGCAGAAGAAGATGGGCTTTGCAAAGCATTCGGAGATCCACATTATTTCCAATTTGACAGTGTAGAAACAAGACGAGACTTCATGGGAAATTGCACTTACGAATTGAGTAAGACTTGTAACAAGGATCGCCCCATAGGCGATAGGTACTTCTCAGTGCAGGCAGAAAATGAAAATCGCGGTGGAGTCCTCGACGTATCGTGGGTGAAACGAATCATCATAAAACTGCCTGGAAATACTGAAATTGTTTTACTCAACGATCTAAGCGTTACGGTATGAGATACTTCACTTAGGCATAGATACTAGTAGAAACACATGACAGTCTAGGCCAGTANGCCATCATCGGCATCACCGGCTACTTCGAAGCTTGCGTCACTGATATGTGTGCTTACAGAAACTCCTTCGACATATTCATCAGGGTATTGTAAACAGTTGCAAAACATTTTATAGTAATACAGGTTGAATCTATTCAATTCCGCTGCTTGGGGCCATTATCGGATCACAGGAAAAGCCAGAAAACAAAAATTCATCTCTGAGCCAAGGGACATAATGTCAGAGAAATAACGTTGGCTAAATAAAAATGCTCTAGAAAAGTAGCGTAAATCTAGCGTTCGTCAAAATGATGCCCTGTACGATGTAACGATGTAGAATAAAACATTTTCAGTTTCATTGATTTATTCGTATTGTAGCTACAGTATTTTGTATTTCTCATAAATGAGTGGCAGAGATTCCAACCATGTCAGGAATGCTGGTACTGGCTCATGTTTAATTTGTTCTTCATCTCATCCTTAGATACTGGAAGAATATGCTGAATCGTGTGGTTTGTGTGGCTGGCGAAGTCAAGTAAGAACTACACCAAGACTACTACCAAGAACTTGCCCATTGAATAGCGAANCCAGTTGTTGCCAAACAAATGTATTTGGTTTAACGACCTTTCAGTTTTCACGCAAAGTTTTGTCAAAATTTCACAACGACTGAATGGGCATAAAAAGGAATTTTTTAAACTTTAAACACAAATACAGTATATAAAGGTTCATAATCGGAAACCCGCAACCTCAACAGTAGAAATTACATCAACTTACTCGTTAATCATGTCATGTATTTATAATATGCTTGTTTAGATGGGTCTCTTCATCTATTGCCAGTCAAGAGCGCGGAAACAATGCCCATTGAGGCTGTGAGATATCACACACAATCCGGTAATAATCACTGGTTTCTTTTTCAGCTTAACGGACTAACGGTAACTGAAGTAACAACGGACCTTTATCAAATAAGATACCGAGGACGTTCTGTTGTGTTGATCACGAAATATGGGCTGCGAGTCTCGTTCAATGGAAACGGAGTCAGCATCAAGCTGAATTCCAGCTACAAAGGCGAAGTAACTGAATTTTTATCTGAAATATTTTCAATTTCCCTTCACTGATACATCGTAAATTTACTTGCTGTATTTCAGGTTTGCGGCATATGCGGAATGTACAACGATAATCCCAATGACGACCTTCTGATGGAAAACGGGGTAACTGCAGGAAGTTTCAAACAACTTGCTGAGAGCTTCAATGTCGAAGGCAGTTGTCGTAACATAGATGTGAAAGACCCATGTACAGGAAAAGAGGAAGCAGCAGCGTTAGTATACTAAAATAACCAGTTATTGTTGGAATATTTTTGGGATTAAAAACTACCAACATAGTTGAAAGGGTAGAGCGTTTATGTACAGAATCGTAAAGTGACTTTTTTACAGGAGGAAAAAGTGCAGCATACTTAGAAGAGGTATATTCTCACAGTGTAAAGACCGTCTCAACGTACTCGCCTATTTCCAAGCCTGCGTAACTGATGATTGTGCGTACAAAGGAGACATGGATATCTTCATACAGGTAGGATTTTTTCGTTCGTTTTCGTTCGTTACCATGTCCTCATCTTAATTATCAATTGGTTAGCACTTGAATTAGCCATAAGGAGGAATATTTGTGCGGAGGCATTGAGAGTTCATCAAGAGTAATTTACTGTATATTTGCAATATGACCGCCTAAGCCTATGAATAACTTCATCAGAAGTTTTTAAAATTCCATTGCATTGTTGACATTCACTTTTCTGAATCTATTCCTATGTGATAGCTATCCATTATATAATGCAAGAATAGTTGTGCCCAATTTCACTAGTCAATGCTTTTCATGTTTCATGCTAAGCTGCAGCATTGCTTTGAATGAGAATTGGCGGAATTAAACTGAACTTCTTACCTTGAAACTGCAGATATTAGCCCAATTTGCCGATGATTGCGGCATCTGTGGATGGAGAAGAACGCTTAGATTCAAACCGATGGACTGCCCTATCTATAGCACATTTGAAAATTGTGCAAATCCCTGCCCGGCCACCTGTACTGATATAAAAGCACCAGAGAAGTATGTGTTTGAAAACAGTGATTTTTCCCTACCGTAAATCCGCTATATCTGTATCAGGATGAAAATATCGTTCTGTTTCAAGCATTTGATTTTTTATGACAGTCGCATTCGACTTTTAGCTTTCCAAGTATACTGCTGGTATATCCTATAGGTAAGATATGTGAAATCCAAAATTTAGTAATGAATGATTACATTTGAATGTCACAAAACGAGAGAAGTTATATTCAAAAAGGTTCATAGATATGAAAAATCTGTCCAGAAATATGATCTTTGTCATCATTCGTGAAAAACTTAAAAATGTAAATCAAAAGTCAGTTCTGCTCATTGATGTGCAATATTTCTGTTATCCATCTTTTCAGATGTACAGACCTCACAAAAGTTGACAGGTGCGTTTGCCAGTCTAATTTTGTTATGGATGGTAACCAATGCGTTCCTGCTCCTACATGCGGCTGTCAATACGAGGGTGTATCTGTTGGTCAAGGTTAGATTGCAATCATTTGAATATATCATAGTTTTTATGGAACAAGATATTGTGAAAATGACAGTGGAATTATATTTTTATTCATAACATATTTTAATAATACCCATGTTGCCATCCCAGGTGCAAATTTCATGATGACCGACGAGAACAAAATATGCACGTGCCAAGTAATGCAAAGATATAATTGTTCGTGTGTAGAAGGATATGAAGAAGTTGATAACAAGTGTGTGAAAAGTATGTACTTTATGTACTTGTGGTGATAGTCATAAGCTTGCCTTGCATTACAACGATTATTACAACAACACTTGTAATCTAATTCGGGAAAAAAAATATTATGAGATCACTTGCATTGGCAGTTGTAAACTTCGCTTAATAATGCTAACTTAATTCTGTACCTGGCAGCACCATGAGATGTTATCTTCTGTATGCATGTAGACCGTTATGTTTTTTTCAGACATGATATTTTCTTTATCTCCTAAATCATATAGGAAACCATGGTTATGATGACTTAGTCCCATATTAATGCGCATTACTATAAACTAACCTACAGTAATGTTGTTTTGCAAACAACTGTTCGAAATTTTTTTTTTTCCAAATACAATCTTAAATATATGCTATTCTGCATTTGCACTTATTTAGAGCCGGAAGTTATTAAAGGAATGTGCAAAGCCTTTGGAGATCCACACTACTTCCAGTTTGACAGCGTGGAACAGAGACAAGACTTCATGGGAAACTGTACCTATAGATTGGTCGAAGCATGCGATATAGCCAAGAATGACGAAAAATGGTTTTCTGTCCAAACGAAAAACGAGCATCGTGGAGGTGTCACAGAAGTTTCTTGGGTTAAAAGTGTCACCGTCCTTCTTCCTGGAGATATCAAAGTTGTTATGGAGGGGGAGCATGTCGTTTATGTGCGTCGAGAAATATTCTGACTACTACTCTGTAATTATTCGGTAGTTAAATATTTGTTGGCCTTTTTCTAGCTGAATGATCAACGTGTGTCAGAAATAAGTGTAGATTCGTATGTCGTACGTCCAGCCGCGCGTTCTACCGTATTGATGACAACTCATGGATTACGTGTTGCTTTCAATGGTAATGGAGTCACTGTAACGCTGTCTGATAATTATGCAGGGAAGGTTAGTATAAACTAGTGCGTATCTAGCAGATACTATTATATACAGGCATTCACCTAAAGCCAGGGCTACCATCTACCTGGACCGGAAGAATTTGTAATTGTAGTGCATTCACCTATCTAATGAAAGAATAGAGTTCAAATTTCTAGTTTATATTGTTCATATGTATGATGGGATAACTAAACTGATGTGTCAAAGGTCAAGCTAACATTGCATATAAAAACTCTTTTATCAGGTGTGTGGTATCTGCGGAAATTTCAATGGCAATGTGCGTGACGATCTGGTAATGCCAAATGGAGTTTTAGCTAAAGATTTTGTTCAATTTGCCGAGAGTCATGAAGTCGGAGATGACTGCAAGGATATAGACCTCAAGCCGGTCGACTGCCCAGATTCCCAAAGAAAAAGAGCGTATGTTGAGAGTAGTATATAAAAATAGATCCTCATTTGTCTTCTGCCTAGTTTTCTTCCATTGGTACACGCATGCACTGAACATGAGAATAAGAGCACAAGAAAAATTTAGCAGTTTTCTTTATTTTCTGGAAGGAAAACTAGCTAGTATGCAACTGCAGTGACATGAAATAAAAATAGATACATCTCCATTTAAAAAAACGGAATTTTTGCATTTTTTTTGTATGGTTGTCTGACCAAGAAATCTATTTCTTCGTTAAAAGGTAAGACAACCATAATAAAATTAGCAGTCTCTGTTCCCAACTGCGTACTTTTACTTATGCAACTGCATTTGAACTTGCTACATTGGGCATTTAATCCTGACTTCTCTGCCTTCCCGGGAACCAGGAATCTGACAACAATTAACTCGTATTTTAATGTTGTTACACAGTGAGAATCTGTGCATTATACTGAAAGATCAAATCTTCGAAAATTGTCTAGTTGATGTCACTGGATATTACGAGGCCTGTGTCACTGATGTCTGTGCTTACAAGGGATCAACATTGGTTCTTATGCAGGTAAATAATAACAGAGCTTAGTTGCTGTACTATGTATTACTGTAAAAATAGCAGAAAACCGCGTCTGTGTACGAATAAATCTATTTTGTGAGAAGTGGGGCGATAATCTATTTCATTCATAATTAAATTTTTATATCTCTCAGATTGTTGCTGAATATGCTGATGCATGTGCTGTCTGTACTACTTGGAGAAGTTTTTTCGGATTCTTACCACTCGAATGTGGGAGAAACAGCCAGTTTGAAGAATGCGCCTCTCCCTGCACCGATACCTGTGCTAATCCCAGATTATCGCAAACGTAAGAAACTACATATGAGTTTTTGGTAAAGGGGATAATAGGTGTTCAGTTAATTGATGTGCTGCATGAGCGCTAGTAATAATACATTTTGATGCAATGGTTTAAAATTGGAACGGGTGATAAGATTAACGATAGAGCAAGGAGTTGCAATATGTTAATCTGAGGGAATGGTGAGACAAGGCAATGAGGAAACTAATGTGGAATTATTCTCATCGCTCTCCCCGTTCCATGTCTTTTCCTCGTATCTAGTGCAGTGCACAGGAAATTTCGTTTCCCATCATTGTGAAATACATGTTCAGTGATAATATCACAACTATTTAGGCCATCAGCAAGGCATCACCAAAGTTGTCGTTATGAGACCCACTGACCTAGGGCAACCGGTATACGTATTTAAAATCCGCGATTACTGGATACACATAGTCTTGCCTATTTTGGCAATGTTAAAATACTATTGTTTAAATACACTTCCTGAATCGCGCATATTAGTATCAAATTGCAAAAAGAAACAATGCCATTTTTGTTTCGTTTTAACTTTTGATCAGTATTATAAGAGGATACACAGTATAATATTTTTTAAATCCATCCATCTACAAACTCTCATGAGAACCTTCAATTCTCTGAATGACATACTCACATATATAACCACCATTCATTCATTTCTTTCAGGTGTCAAGGCAAAAAAAGTGCGGCCTGTGTATGTAATCCCGGATACCTTATGGAATCAGGTGTATGTGTGATGGAGAGCCAATGTGGATGCTCTGTGAATGGAGTATACATCCCTATAGGTATTTGCCCTAAATTCAGTAACTTTTTTTGTGCCCAATACATATTTGGGTCTGTAGATTCGTAAAATAGAATATAGAATATAACTAAGATTGATTGTAAAAGTTTGGAAATAAGTTAATATATGGCAATTCAGTGTTCTGTCGGCTTACTAAAACAATAAGCTTTTCTTTCTTTCGATTTATTGTTATCAACACATTTTCTCTTCTCTAGGTGGCGAATTTACCAATGAGGGAGAAGAATGTAAATGTATTGGTTCGAATACCCAAAAATGTGATTGTATACCCGGCTATGAAAAACAAAATGGGATATGCACAAGTAAGTGCTGTTCTTTTCTTAAAATACGAGTATCAGGTTTTTATTGTTGAGTGGTATGTTTTGGTTTTCGAATTAATATTTGTTCTTGACTTATCAACACAATTTTTTTCTGAAGAAATTGTGGATCAAGGAATATGCAGGGCCTTGGGAGATCCGCATTACTTTCAGTTTGACAGTGTCGATCAGAGACAAGATTTTATGGGAATTTGTAACTATAGATTGGTTGAAGCTTGCCGTCTGCACAAGAACGATGAAAGATGGTTTTCTGTTCAAACGCAAAATGAAAATCGTCATGGCGTCATGGATGTTTCTTGGGTTCAAACTGTAACTATCCATCTTCCTGGAAATATCAAAGTTGATTTGACCAACGACCATCGGGTCTATGTGAGTAAATAGTTGTGCTCGATGATGTCACTGATGGGAAGTCCAAAATTTTACATCCGGCGGGTATTGAAAATAATGGCATTGTTAGTTGCCAGACCCCTAGAGTTGCATGAACCACAAAAGTTTTTAAACATTTGTGTAAAGTATTTTGATGTAAATATATCGATGAATCCTCATATTTTTTGATTCAGAATATTGCTTGGTAATTTCTGTGCATTCATACTCACCTACTCCGGCAGGCACTCCTTTCATTATGGATCTTAAATTCTAAATGCATGACCCTAAACCTCCATTCGAACAGTACCCGGATCACAACCCCAATTATTGCCTTCAGCTATGGAGCTGGTTAAAGCATATGCATGAGTTGATTTTTTTAAAACATGTATTTGTATTTATTCGCAGTTGAATAATCAAGAAGTGTTAGAGATAAAGACTCATCAGTATAGCGTATATCCAGCAGCAGGTTCTACTGTTCTGACGACCTCTTATGGTTTATATGTTGCCTTCAATGGCAATGCAGTCACAGTAAAACTGAATGGTGCTTATAGGGGAGAGGTTAGTATACTAGTATTAGTATTTATATACATAAATAAAATACAATACACACAATTTTTTACAGTAGCAGACCATTATTTTAAATGTAATGTTATTTATTTGTCTTTTTTAATATCCACACTGAATAATATATATTTTAGTTCTCGATACTGGGAGGAACATATCTTTCTAATTTTATTTTTTTAAAATGCTACTTGAACCCAGAACAGTGCACTCACAGCCATTGTATCATACTCAAGGGCATACCGATTGTCGTAACCAACATCTGTGATTAGATACTTCCAACGTCTAATAATAAGACAAACTAAGCACGCAAATCAAAAATTAGAACCTTTCTTCAAAATAGGCACAAATCTTAAAAATAATCACGATACGGTGCCTGATTGTAGTCCTAGCTATCTATCTATCCTATTTTCTTCCAGGTTTGTGGTATCTGTGGAAATTTCAATGGAAAAAGCAATGATGATCTGCATATGGAAAGTGGATTTACAGCTGATAATTTCACTGAATTCGCCGAAAGTCATCAAGTTGAGGGACTGCAAGGGAAATGCAAAAAGGAGGATTTGAAAGCTCCGGACTGTCCTGATAATATGAGAAAGGAAGCGTACGTTGATGATGATATATATATATATATAAAGTGATTTGTGACATCACCGCCCTCAGTCATTTCCCAATATAGCCTCAGTCATTTCCCAATATAGAATAGATCTGTTTTGGATCCATGACGCTGCAAGCATGGCACGACAATTGCAAAATTATTTTTCGTTATGTTTGATTCTCGTTCAAGCTGCTATGAAAAAGATTATTCAAAATCGATTGTGCAAACGCATCTTATTCATAAGCAGGGCCACCATCTGCCTGGACCAAAAAAAAACGTTCGGAAACACATCTTACGACAAAATATGACCAAAAACGATCGATCAGCCCTGGCAGCCATGTTTATAAGACTTAAAATTTTGGTATCTGCAAGTCTTTAAAACCAGTAGGTAGATATTAGCTGATTGAAACGGACAATTCGGTCAATCAGTAATAACAATAATAGCCATAGATGCTGTGATTGTATCTGATACTGTACTCGAAAAATATCTATTTTTACTCATTGGTATCATTTGTCTTTGACTATTTTAGATTAATATTCCCACGTGATCGGTGTAAGTATGGATATGCGAGCCTTCGCATAATTTCCTTCCAATATTTTTATTTTGCAGTGAAAAGATGTGCGACTTACTGAAAAATCCAATCTTCAAGAATTGTCCTGTGCTTGTCACTGGTTACTACGAGTCCTGTGTCACTGATGTGTGTGCCAACAAGAATCAGCAATTCGCTCTTATCCAGGTGAATTACCATTGAAGATATATATTTGGTTTATTTCTTTTTTTAACATAACAACAACAACAGTTTCATTACTATGGAGTTAGTAGTTTGTTCAATTTAATTGCACAAAAAAGAGTTGTTTGAGTGAAGCAGCGCAAGCAAGAGAGTTTTCTAAGCTAATTAAAGATATCTTTCCATCCAGGTATTCTTACCATTCTTCTACATAATTTTATAATTACTTTCTTTCAGATAATCGCAGCATATGCCGAGACCTGTGATGTCTGCGTTTGGAGAAGTTTGTTTCGTTTCCCGCCATTAACTTGTCCATCTAACAGTGTTTATGATGAATGTGCGTCTCCTTGCTCTGATACCTGTGTTGATCCTGACGCAACATCAGAGTAAGAACTTACTCGAGTTATACAAATTTTACGAAAGCAATCGTATACTGATAAAAGATAGTCTTCTGTTTTTGGAAAGTTTTTTAAAACTATTCTAGTGATAGTCATAGTGTATTCTCAGCTCAGAGTAACTCGAATCTCTGCATTTGTTAAATTCCTTTTCAGATGTGTTGGCGTGAAGGTTGCGGCCTGTGTATGCAATCCTGGTTACCTTGAACAACGTGGCAAATGTATAAGATCAAGCCAATGTGGATGTTTGATACATGGGACCTATGTTGAGACAAGTATTGATGCTGATATATTATAATATGTTGATATTATTCGATATATGATAAAATTACCACAGAAATTAACGTTATACTAACCCTTAATTTCTTCCAGATTACTACCTATCTAGACCTGATCATCATGAGACGTGCAATTGCCGTGATCTGGATACTTTCGTTTGCATTTGCGCCCCAGGATATACAAGAGTGAATTCAATATGTACCAGTAAGTCATTTCTTCGAGGATAAGCTGTCTGTGTAGGCTGTATGTGTAGACGATACGACAATCCATGTATAAGCCAACCCCTAAATTTGTCAGTTGTATTTTAGTTTCGAACCTATATAAGTCGTCTACTAAAATAGCTCATATGCAATCGGGTATTGCTCATTATTTTCGTAGATTCAAAGTAAAAAAGTTATCCTAATATTAGTCTTATGATATGATTTTATTTCAGTGGACTGTGCAAAACCTAAGGTGTATTCGAATTGTACGAGTACTTGCCCTGAGACATGCGACACAGAGTCTGGTTTACCATCGAGCTGCAGTACCACATGTGCAGGACAAGGATGTGTTTGTCCCGAAGGCATGGTTCAGTTGAGTAATGACGATACAACTTGCGTGAAACGAGAAAGCTGCCCATCGGGTATGTGCTGTGAGTTAATACTCAAAAAAGGAGGTAGTTTGTAGTCCACGTTGTAATCCTAATCATATTGTAATTAACTAATAACATTTTTCACTCAAAAGTTGTTGTTAGACTAGACACTAGAGGGACAATTATATGAAGATATACATTGACTGTTTATGGTCATCACTGAAAATAAACTCCTCTGTAGATGTGATTGACCCTTGGGTTTTTCTAAATCCCCAGTTTATCTTCCAGATAAAGGAATTTGCAAAGCTTTTGGAGATCCTCACTACTTCCAGTTCGACAATGTGCAAACGCTTCAAGACTTTATGGGAAATTGCACCTACACGTTGTCCGAAGCATGCGCAATATCCAATACTGACCCGAGGTGGTTCTCGATACAAACTGAAAATGAACATCGTGATGGAAATATGGATGTTTCTTGGATTAAACGCGTCATTATCCTTTTGCCTGGAAATAACAAAATAGTTTTGGATAAAGATCACCAAGTTACAGTAAATAAGCATTTTGTTTCAGTATTGTATCTCGAGTCCTTGAAGCTTTTGTCATCAGATTTAACTTTCAGGTCAATTCTGATAATGTCGCTGGAGCAATGACGGACCAATTCCATATTTGGCACTCCTGTTGTTCAGCGATACTGCAGACTTCGTACGGTTTACGAGTCGCCTACAATGGATTTAGTGTTACAGTCAACATGCCCACCAGCTACAAATCTCAGGTTTTTAAAAAGATATTACTACATGTC